>JALIZH010032920.1:807500-875000 GCA_030522465.1 Rhipicephalus appendiculatus | reverse complement strand
ACATTGATGCTAACAAGTGCACACCTTTCTGAACTTGTGATGACATTTGTCTAAAGACGGCAGTAGAGTTCTATCAGTTTAGGTGCCTTTTATTTCTGTTCTCCTTGACAGCTATTCGTTAAGATCGCATAAATCTCCACCTACTTCTGCAATCCCACTGAACGATGCCGTCTTTCCTTTAAACGATTGTATGCCGGGATTCCATGGCATATAAAATTATATTACTCAGAATACTATCTTAAGGCATAAAGAAGAAGGACTTCTAAAACAAAAGCGTCTGGCTTAAAAAAGTCATTTGAGACACCTTCTTTTGATAATTAACGGAACTATTGGCACTAATCAAAACTAATAATCTCAGATACGGAGCTGTAGTTAAACCTAGCTGGCTCCGGCATGAATGAAAGAAGCTTTCCATGTGAATGTCACAGAATAGGCTGGTACACTTTTGGAAATGCACTTCGTGTCGATCAACTGATTCTTCTTTTAGATATTGATCATATCGATCAGCGTATTTAAGCCATGACGAAGGCTCTCTTTGGAGCATTCTCTTCGGCATATCCGGCTGCCAGCATGGAGAAGACTGCTTTTGCGCTGATCCTCATTTTTTCGAGCGTCGCACCTCTACTTGTGTGGGGACGGACTGGTACGTTTCCCCAATTGTTTTACCGTGACTCTCAAGCCATAATTTGTGTTTCAATGTTTGATAACATTCTGGTTTGCAGGTCGTGAACTTGTAATTAAATATATTGCATAAATTCTTCTAACTTGTGTATATGTATGGCTCGAGCTAAGCTCACTTCAAGTAACATAAAAGGCTGAATTCTAAAATCCCTCGAAGTGATGCTTAAAGTTGTGGCATTTGGTGCATTGTTTGAGAGATCAAAGCCTGCGTTACACGGAAAAAATTCATTATATATATATATATATATATATATATATATATATATATATATATATATATATATAGGATGTTCAGTGAATAGTTACCGGCTTTTATTAGGATCATCAGCAGCTACGAAAGAAGCGAAGTCATAGTGTCATAGTAAGCCGCATGCCAAGAGCTCTCTGGTATCAACACACTGATGGCTCATTGACAGCAGTGATTCCGGATGTCGTGCTTCCAAGGGGTTGGCCAGTGCTCTGGAACACGAAACCGCAAAAGGACTGATTTGATATCTGCGTGATTTTGCAGCGAATCAACTCCAAAAGTGACCAGGAGTTGAGTCGTTCGTAAGTCGCTTTTTATCCAAGCTGACAATCTTTTTCGAAATGGCGGTATTTTAAGCCAATCACGGAGGCTGTAGCAGCCCTCAGCTCCAATAAGAGTTGACCCATCGGGGAAGCTGACAACACGGAGGAATTTGAAAATATCAAGAATAGCACCCTCTCTCAATGCACTAGCGCTCTACGAAGCGAATGTACGAGCTGCTGTGTTCATCCAAAATGTGGACGAGCTTGCACTCACTCTATGCACTCGTAATCGTCCCGTTTGTCTTAGATATCTATTTTAGGCATCAATGCCACAAAAAATCGTACGACTATCTAGAGCCCTGTTTACTACCACTTCAAGTAGGTTATTTTACCCATAGCAAGTCTTCAGCCCTTTGGTCAGAGAGGACTCTACTCCAAGGAAACTGAATACTACGTTTATTGGTTTGTGTTTGACTCTGTGAGGACTCTAAATAAAGTTTGACCATCCATCCACAACTCATAAAGCTACTGTAAAAAATAGCCTAAGCTATATCGTGTTAGAAAACCGGATATGAGTGCACAAGTAATTTATTGGTTGTATTTAATAAACGTAGGTAATTTTGAATCTATCGCGTGGTTTAAGTTAATTACCCACTGAATAACGACTGAGTGATTCCTTCTCCTTTCGCACTATCGGTGCTCCGGCAAAGCAGGAATCTAAGGTGCGAGCGCCTATGCCACCAATATTCTGTGCAAAGAAAGGGCCAAGTCCGATAGGCGCACTCAGCAGCTAAGCCCAGTAGAGGCGTGCGTGCGTGCGTGTGTGCGTGTGCGTGTGTGTGTGTGTGTGTGTGTGTGTGTGTGTGTGTGTGTGTGTGTGTGTGTGTGTGTGTGTGTGTGTGTGTGTGTGTGTGTGTGTGTGTGTGTGTGTGTGTGTGTGTGTGTGCGTGCGTGCGTGCGTGCGTGCGTGCGTGCGTGCGTGCGTGCGTGCGTGCGTGTGTGTGCGTGCGTGTGTGTGTGTGTGTGTGTGTGTGTGTGTGTGTGTGTGTGTGTGTGTGTGTGTGTGTGTGTGTGTGTGTGTGTGTGTGTGTGTGTGTGTGTGTGTGTGTGTGTGTGTGTGTGTGTGTGTGTGTGTGTGTGTGTGTGTGTGTGTGTGTGTGTGTGTGTGTGTGTGTGTGTGTGTGTGTGTGTGTGTGTGTGTGTGTGTGTGTGTGTGTGTGTGTGTGTGTGTGTGTGTGTGTGTGTGTGTGTGTGTGTGTGTGTGTGTGTGTGTGTGTGTGTGTGTGTGTGTGTGTGTGTGTGTGTGTGTGTGTGTGTGTGTGTGTGTGTGTGTGTGTGTGTGTGTGTGTGTGTGTGTGTGTGTGTGTGTGTGTGTGTGTGTGTGTGTGTGTGTGTGTGTGTGTGTGTGTGTGTGTGTGTGTGTGTGTGTGTGTGTGTGTGTGTGTGTGTGTGTGTGTGTGTGTGTGTGTGTGTGTGTGTGTGTGTGTGTGTGTGTGTGTGTGTGTGTGTGTGTGTGTGTGTGTGTCTCTCTCTATAAGTGAGGCCAGTAACGCTTTGGCTGCTGCAAACTAATGTGCTTTCCGTGGTGCGTATCGCGCTAGTACGCGGGTGTTTTGCATTTCGCCCCCCATAGAAATGGGGCTACGGCGGCAGCAAATGTCCTCGAGCTTAGCAACGCGGCCCCTACGGGTAAGCTGCCAGGCCGTGTAAACGTTCGTCCATCTCCACTCGAATGCGGCAGTTAATGCTTCCCAGCAAGTGCCGCCTATTCGAACGTAAGCTTTACCGCGTCACGGTTGTGGCGAACGCTCCATGCGAAGACGGTTTCTCTGGATATGTTTTTTTCCCGACCGTCCGGCGGGGACATCTACCGTGGACGGATGGAGGCTACTGCCATGCGGTGGTGCCACAAGAATCCAGCGTCGCTCACCTCCTAGTGGGTCTTGTGGTGTTTGCATACGAAGGCGAAACAGAGATTGGAAGGTTAAACTATAAAGCATCGCTGTAAAATGTTTACATTAACCGCAGACTTTTCAATACATGAGTGGAACACCCACAATCGTTAGCCAATATTAAAAAAAATCTGCCTTCTTTTGGCGGCTCCACTAAACTGCCCTTATGAGCGTGCCTGTCATGCTAGATCATTAAAAAACACCTGTATTTTTGAGATCCGACTGTAGTCGCTGGTCCGGGCCAGACCGCCCAGTTTAAGGACATTCAAATGTCCGCACAAAAAAAGCTAGGAAGCCAGCGGTCGATGCACTTCCACTTCAAAACAGAACAAACGAGAGCTATAATTAATTAGTGTAAGGTACAAGCTCCCTTCGCATACTCGACGAAAAGGCTGCAAATTACTTGCAAATATCACTGCTAACCAGTACCGCATAGGGTCCATGGTTCAAGCCTTCAGTGTCAACCATCGGTATTTAGCCCAACGGTGACAACTGTGAAGGCTATCGCACCCTCGGCATTCACCAGCTTTATTGTTTGTGATATGGTATGGGTTAAAAACGAAAAAAGGCAGTGGATAGTGTTGATGTTAATTTTCGTCTCACCATCATCTCTGAAGGAACTTCTCTGAACAATCGTCAAGATGAACGTTTCGCTTGCGTTAAAAATGGCCTATCTTTCATTGCATAACAGATCCATCGAATTCTGTAGTGTGAGCCTGGTTTTTGTGTTGCCGAAAGTAAAATGTATGTCAAAAACGAGTATACGAAAATATTCATTAGTAAGAGTACTCACATAAATAATTTGGGTTAGTTACCTTAAATTACTATAATGGTAGTTGTTGGAGAGAATTAAAGTGGCTGCAAGCTATAAAAACGCTTACAAGTGTGGCACATTGCTATAGTAATAACTTGAAGAAGCATGGGTAGTCTCGCAAATGAAAACTCAATCATTTGGAGCCCTTTGGTCCGCATTGACGATTACTTTCTTCAATACTTCCAACCATCACCTTTGCATCGTCAGCTAGCTCTTACACCGTCTAGGCCACATTGCCATTCCGTCTTGCAAAAGACATTGATGCTAACAAGTGCACACCTTTCTGAACTTGTGATGACATTTGTCTAAAGACGGCAGTAGAGTTCTATCAGTTTAGGTGCCTTTTATTTCTGTTCTCCTTGACAGCTATTCGTTAAGATCGCATAAATCTCCACCTACTTCTGCAATCCCACTGAACGATGCCGTCTTTCCTTTAAGCGATTATATGCCGGGATTCCATGGCATATAAAATTATATTACTCAGAATACTATCTTTAGGCATAAAGAAGGAGGACTTCTAAAACAAAAGCGTCTGGCTTAAAAAAGTCATTTGAGACACCTTCTTTTGATAATTAACGGAACTATTGGCACTAATCAAAACTAATAATCTCAGATACGGAGCTCTAGTTAAACCTAGCTGGCTCCGGCATGAATGAAAGAAGCTTTTCATGTGAATGTCACAGAATAGGCTGGTACACTTTTGGAAATGCACTATCTGTCGATCAACTGATTCTTCTTTTAGATATTGATCACATCGATCAGCGTATTTAAGACATGACGAAGGCTCTCTTGAAAACATTCTCTTCGGCATATCCGGCTGCCAGCATGGAGAAGACTGCTTTTGCGCTGATCCTCATTTTTTCGAGCGTCGCACCTCTACTTGTGGGGGGGGAAGGACTGGTACGTTTTCCCAATTGTTTGACCGTGACTCTCAAGCCATAATTTGTGTTTCAATGTTTGATAACATTCTGGTTTGCAGGTCGTGAACTTGTAATTAAATATATTGCATAAATTCTTCTAACTTGTGTATATGTATGGTTCGAGATAAGCTCACTTCAAGTAACATAAAAGGCTGATTTCTAAAATCTCTCGAAGTGATGCTTAAAGTTGTGGTGGCATTTGGTGCATTGTTTGAGAGCTCAAAGCCTGCGTTACCCGGAAGAAATTGAGTATATATATATATATATATATATATATATATATATATATATATATATATATATATATATAGGATGTTCAGTGAATAGTTACCGGCTTTTATTAGGATCATCAGCAGCTACGAAAGAAGCGAAGTCATAGTGTCATAGTAAGCCGCATGCCAAGAGCTCTCTGGTATCGACACACTGATGGCTCATTGACAGCAGTGATTCCGGATGTCGTGCTACCAAGGGGTTGGCCAGTGGTCTGGAACACGAAACCGAAAAAGGACTGATTTGATATCTGCGTGATTTTGCAGCGAATCAACTCCAAAAGTGACCAGGAGTTGAGTCGTTCGTAACAGTCGCTTTTTATCCAAGCTGACAATCTTTTTCGAAATGGCGGCATTTTAAGCCAATCAAAGAGGCTGTAGCAGCCCTCGGCTCCAATAAGAGTTGACCAATCGTGGAAGCTGACAACACGGAGGAATTAGAAAATATCAAGAATAGCACCCTCTCTCACTGCACTAGCGCTCTACGGAGCGAATGTACGAGCTGCCGAGTTCATCCAACTTGTAGACGAGCCTGCACCCACTGTATGCACTCGTCATCGCCCCGCTTGTCTTATATATCTATTTTACGCATCAATGCCGCAAAAAATCGTACGAATATCTAGAGCCCTGTTTAGTACCACTTCAAGTAGGTTATTTTACTCATAGCAAGTCTTCAGCCCCTTGGTCAGAGATGACCCTACTCCAAGGAAACTGAATAATACGTTTATTGGTTTGTGCTTGACTCTCTCAGGACTCTAAATAAACTTTGACCATCCATTCATCACTCGTAAAGCTATTGTAAAAAGTAGCCTAAATTATATCGTGTTAGAAAAATGGATATGAGTGCACAAGTAATCCATTGGTCGTATTTATTAAACATAGATAATTATGAATCTATCACGTGGTTTAAGTTGTTAATTACTCACTGAATAACGACTGAGTGATCTTTAGCAGCTAGAGCGCTATATACTCCTGAGTTGTAAGCTAAAGACAAGACAGATGTTCAGGTGAATATGGAAGCATGACCAGATGAAAAATTCGGGAACACGGGGAGTCGGTGGTAGCGGCGTTTCGACGAGTGGACTTGTGTTCTTCAAGGCTGCCACTGGTTGCCCCCCTTGAAGAAGACAACTCTGTCACCTACAGGCTTATGGGTAGAATGGCCATGGCGTCAATATTATTTAACTGTTTCCTGTTCAGGTGGTTGAAATTTTAAGCCTACGTCACCTGCAAAATGAATATTCACACTCCTGGTAAAAAAATACAGGAGTGGTTAGTAGCGCGACCACTGTGTCTCTTATTTTGGGAAAGTAAGGCCCACCGAATGGCCACTAAACTTGGTCGTCGATGAGTGTGATTGTAACAAAGACACCAGCCCTCGAGAGGCCAAACAACTCTTGTCTGTATTATGGCAATTGTATTGAAAACTGCGTTGTTTGCTATGAACTCTCCATCGTGCTGTAGGAGCTTGAAACGAACGAAAGCGCTAATATGCGGAACGTTTAATAAAACCAGACATAGATACACGCCAAAGCTGGAGAGCACGATATGCTGTTATATAGATCCGCGATAGAAACTGTAAAACATTTCTCTCCGCAAAATGCCAACCGGCAAGTATTTAGACTGAGTTAATATTGTGGGCAGCAAGACAGTGAATTCACTATACAGCATTCATGTTGACAGCTTGACGGCGCTCATGAAAATGGTTGCTCAATGCCTTGCATAATGAGGCATACGCAAAGTGCCTTTTCACGTAGAAAAGCTCAGCGGAAGCTAACGCTACATACTGTGGCATCCATGGGTTTGAGTACCTTGCAATCCAATTTTCCAGCTACACATTCTGTTGAATCTTATCGTTCCTGACATGCGTAAAAAAGAGAAATTTAAGTGATGTAGAAACACAAGCGGAAAACCTGCGATCCAATTTTGACGTGATTTTAATTTTCATAAAAATGCGTCGCTTGGTCATCTAGATTACTTTTTCGACGCTGCATGTGATAGTTCAATATCCGACTGCAGAGGTTCACGCCAGCCAGCAAATGAGCGAGAAATACGGCACTTAGCAGTACAGGGTAGATGACACTGAGCCTGAAGACGCCTCCGCACATGCATAGCGCCACTGCAACCAAGCTGTTAGCGAATTCGTGCAAAAGGGCCGATGACACAAAGGGCCACATCGAGGTTCCTCTTCTCGTGCGCCATTCTGCGTTGTCTCATTAACGGGTTAGATGCAATGACACTCCGCAGGTGCGTCGCTAGGCGGAGCTTGACTCCCGACTAAGTGTACGCACAAACCACTGAGAGGAGATTATCAGCCCAAAGCTAGATTCATGCCTACAGGCCTAAGGTAGGCGCTAAATATGCGTTCTTTTTTCCACTACGGTAACAACCAGTTGACGTGTGCCCGCATATTCTGCCACTGTGCGTCGGTGGACCGCTTCGGAAGCAACCCTTTTGGCTTGCTGCAACAAACTTGGTTGGTAGATGTAAGGGTACAATGGTTATCCGTTTATCTCTTTAGTGCGCTCGCTGAAACGCTAGAAAGACGACACAAGTGAGCCACATATGGAGGAGACATAAGTGAAGTACCAAGACAACAAAGAAAACTCCAAGCCCTTTTTATGAGCGAGGGCTTGACTGCGGTTACAATAAGTCTGATGGTAGCCAACGCCTTTAGCACAAAGAGAGCACCGCAAGACTCAACATCAGCCAGAACATGTATTGTGAAACTCCTTACCTCACAGCGCTTCAATCTTTAGGCGAACCAAGCTGCGCTCACACGTGAAAGCAAAACACGTCATACATGAACGCGTGACAGTGCGTCATTTGCAAACGAGCACAAACGGCAACACAAGAAACTGTAAAATTTAAAAATCTCTTGCTTCTTGTTGACATAACTTTTTATATGAGTGACAACATGACTTATCTGGGCGCATAATCAGAAAAAACAAACAAAGAAAAAAAACAGCCAACTGCTACGTAATGAAACCTTGCCTACCGAGATCGCCTATCCAGCTGAGGGCGCGGTGGCTAGGATCCCATTTGCCGCATTGAATGCGCTCCACGGCCATGTCTACGGGACACATCACCATGTAATGCTTGCATCGCATTGCTTCTCGTTGAACTGGCCACGCAAAACTCCGCAAATTACTCTGGTTCAACGACATCGCAAAAGCACGATGAGCACATCATCCAAAATGAACAAAGCACGCGCCACGTCCACGAAGTGTTGTGACACTAGCTAGAGTTACTGAATATGGTTTTATTTTTGCGGAAGGGACGGAGAGGGGGGGGGGGAGACTCGCGAGGCCTCAGGGGGGCGGTGCCCGTAAGAGCAGTTCTATGAGCGCGGACAAACTGCCAGCGTTGTTGCTGAAGAGTTGCTATTTCTGTGAGCCTTGTTATTATTGCGCAGCAGTTGTTGTGGTTACTGGAGACGGAAATTGATCCATACAACAATGTAAATGACAGTATAAAGAAAACGTTGTCTAAGCAGTTCTCCTCACTATGAACCAAGAGAGCGTAGAGTGATCTTCCTTGCATCAGGACCCCAAAATAAATTGTTGCTGTCACTTTTTTTTTTTTAATATCGCGAATAAGCTTGTCGATGGCCTGCCACCGCGGTGCCAAACATGAAAAGCGCCATGTGCAGGAGCGGCCATCGTTATTGCAGCGTGCTACTAAATATGCCCCGTCTCGCTAGGCTTACCGCGTCTTCGCAGATTTCTTCGAGAAAAATTTCACAACGTCACGTTCGCAAAATAACACGATTAGGCAGAAAACGACGCAGGAAACAAGGCACAGAAGCAGGCTGCGCGCGTATTTGCTCCACACCGCGAACATTGAGGTAGCCCGCCTCTGAATGCCATGGTCATCTACGGATTTCATTGCTCCGACAAAGCAGGAATCTAAGGTGCGAGCGATTATGCCACCAATATTCTGCACGAAGGGCCAAGTGCGATACGCGCGCTCAGCAGCTAAGCCCAGTAGGTGTGCGTGTGTGCGTGCGCGCGCGCACGCGCACATGTGTGTGTGTGTGTGTGTGTGTGTGTGTGTGTATGTGTGTGTGTGTGTATGTGTATGTGTGTGTGTGCGCGTGCGTGCGTGCGTGTGAGTGTGCGTGCGTGTGTGTGTGCGTGTGTTTGTGTGTGCGTGTGCGCGCGTGTGTGTGTGTGTGACAGAGAGGCCAGCTGCACGCAATGCATCATGGATGGATAGCCCGCCCGTACGCTCGGTGCTATCACATGATGCTACATAGGCTGTCATTCTTATATTCTAGCCCGCTGTGACAAAAGCGGTGTCGTCCAAAGCACGGTGGAGCAGGAACGCAGCGTGTACATGAGTACTACCTAGGATGCTCTGCTTTAGACCCGTAGGCATCAGAGCTGGGGGGGTAGTAGGTGCACAATGCACTGCCGCGAACATTTTAATGTGATACTCTACTGCTCCAGGGTAGAAACCCAGAAAATGGCTCGTTGCATGCTTTTGACCTTCAACCTCAGCCAAGGTTCCGCGATCGTGTGTACTTCGTCCACCTCGTCGAGGCGGCATCAAGTCAGTGAAAAAATGAAAATAATGCGGGTGAGCGCACGAGCTGTGCGTCTACTTCGTACACGTCGTCATTGCGTCGTTCGTGTGAGGAGCACGCAGTATGGCCTTAAAGACGGACATCGCGTGTTGTCACACGTTCGAATAATCGAATAACACGTCTGAGAGCATTCGAGGCGTTATTCCAAGGTTGCAGGATTGGTCCCTGCCGGCGGCAAGTCGTCTTTTCGTCCACTTTATTTTCTTAACATTTATGTCATGATTACTGCAAATGACCTCCCCTATGCTTGCCTGCGCTTCATTTTCGGTTATTTCTCATTAAGAAGTGAGCACGTTATTTGCACCATTGCCACTCCATTCTAATTAAATGATTGAAGTGGTAGCCCAAGTGAATCTGTACTGGCTGATTTCAACTAAATATAAAACAACGCCACGCCTGGTCAGAACGCGCAGCAGAGTCACATCGTAAGCTGGAGGAGTGGTCTTCATAAAGCCTGTTGTAAACAACCTTTGGACACCAACTACGAGCACACTTGCAAAGTACCCACTACGTCTTCAATCGTAGACAGCTGGTGCTGAAGCAGAGTACCCAATACTATATTTGGCAAACTACCCACTGTATACGCTTGAAATACACGTACCTACGTAACTGCACACTTTATTGAAACTGTCGCTCATCAAGGTTATGACGATAAAGAAAAATTACGGCTCAGTCCTTTGTAATTGGCGAGAAGCCTTAAACCACCCTCCTGCTACGCATCGCACACGGTGTGACACCTGGTGCTATTCTACTTATCTGCCACGCAATTCCGCCCTTTCTGAAGGGCACTCAAGCGACTTTTTTCGTTCACTGATCTTCAGAAAACTTTCAGCATGCTGTTACATCATCTAAGATGTAAAGGAGAAGGTTGTGTCGAGGTTGCTCCTTTGGGGGGAATAACTGACCGGCCACTTCCATTCCTCCTTCTTGGGGGGTAACATGCAACCGCCAAACCCTTTCATAACTTTAACCTTTCCTTCCTCTACCGCTTGCGGAGAAATGATTTACCATGAAAAATTTGCAGACGGCACATGCGCATCCGCAGTTTTTCCGAAAAAGGGCATTTCGTCCCCACAAAAGACAAAAGCATCCTTTGTGGATGAAGTTCGCAGATACTCCCGAAAACTTTCTAGAGTTCTAAGCGACGATGAAAAAGGTGGTAGTCACATTGGTTGGTACGAAACTATTTATCGGTGTAACTTGTGCCTGAAAAACTATGTACCTCAAAATGCAAGGAATGTACTCTAAAATTATTAGTGGCGATCACAGTCGTCGACCACCAGTTATCTGATCATCGGCGGAACGTGTCATCGTTTATACATGACAAAATAAAACTGGTTGCTGGGCTAGTTGGTGCATAGCTATATATAGACTACAGGGAGCAAGTCCAACTGCGCTTGTACTTGTTCCCTCGTCTACGTCTTTGTCCCGTGTTGCGCAGCCTCGTGTATTTAATTTTATACATGAATTGTCGGTAATTTGATCGTTATCGGTGGAGCTCGCGTCACCACCAGAATAAACTAGGCAGCTCGTGTCGTGCGCACAATTATATCAGAACGGTCTAAAACAATCGAGGTTTCCAAAGCATTGTCGCACGGCCTGCGCTGAGCCGCGTTTAGTTACAGTTTTTATCGGTGAAACAACATCGCATCCAAGTAAAAATATAAACGCATGTGGCAATAGGTTGTCTATGGTACTATATTAATGAGCATACGTGCTGAACGACGCGGCGTTTTCCTCACAGGAAGCTATATGTGATATTCTCTTGTAAGTGCGAACCCTCCTAAACAAAGAAATATAATATATAATGAGTGTAAGTAAATGGTTCACTTAATAACACACTCTCTAAAGCAGTTCGACGCCTTTTTGTCGCGTTTTGCCCCTCTCACATGCCCGAATTAAAAAAAAATCTGCTATGGCCCCGGGCACCAAATGAACTAAACTTTTGATGGTATGTAGCTAGTAGTATAAAGCAATACAATAAATACTTACGTTATTGTGCTGGCGCCGGAGTAGCTTCATGCGCGGATACCAAATTTGGCCGAGAAGAATTTCGCCCCTTTTTGATTGGTCACGAACACAATGACACCAGCCGCGTAATTTTTCCCGCACGAACGCTGTGATCAATCATCAACTTTTACACATGAAAAGGTGGACAACTACCAGCACCTATCGCTGAAATGGAGAAACAAAGAAACGTAATTTTTGTATTAGCTATAGAGGTCGGCAGAGTCAAAATGTCGCGTTTTGCCTCGCGTCTCATATTGCCCCGCCTCACCCTACTCATGTATTTCCGGAAAAACATCGTTAAATTGAGCTTAATGCCAGGATAGCCTCGTTATTTATAGTTGCTAGAAACGTTGAACCCTAATGGCATATGCTGGGGAACGTAAATTCTTCGGATTATTTCTCCTCCCATAAAAATAGGTTCTATAAGTGGTCCGTACAGAAAGCAAACTACAAGTAGAAAAGGGATAAGCTAGAGTTCATTCCCGAGAAGGTCATAATAAAATGCGCATGAAAACATGCATACTATATATATAGGGTGTTTCAAGAAATGTGCCCAAAATCCTCAAAAATCTGGGAATTGAGATATTTGATCCATGCGTTCACAATGCCTTCAGCCATCTTAAAATGGCTGCGGCTGTAGCTGCATACACTTTAACATGGCTTTTGACATTTACGTTAACATGGCGTCTGACATTTAACATGGCTTCTCAAATTTAGCATGGCTTTTTACAATAAGCAAGGAAGTTAATATAAGTTACTTAACTATACTCGGCGACAACTTATCTTGACATTGGAGCGAAGGCTACGGAGGCGCGGCTTCCGCACCCTCGTGTTGCTCCGCAAGTAGTTCGGCAGCTTGCGGCTGATTTCGGTTTTGCTTGCTCGCATCGTTAACGCATTTAGAAAAACATATAGATGAAAATTATGAATGTGAGAAACATTTCGATTGTTCAGTGTACATTTTAGTGTCCTAATACGAGCATATTTTTCTTGGAGAACTAAATAGCGCTTGTGCTACCGCACAGTGACGTCACGGACGCCATGTTTCCTTGGAAAACGGGTGGGCTGAAAAGATGGTGTTGTCTAAGAAATGGAAATGAAAGGAAATCATTCTTGCAAGGTGAACAATAACTGTATTTTGCCTACAACTTCCCACAACTGTTTAAGTCTCATAATAAATAAAGCAGTACTTATTTCAGCAAGTCAAATGAGAAAATTATCAGTAAACTTCAGTACTATTTTTTGGCGTGGTAGCAGGCATGCGCTTTGGTTCTGTAGCTTCCACAGTGCTCTCAAGAAAAGCTGTCGCCGAGTATAGGTGAATATGGCGGTTATGTCAAATAAAAGAGTTGAACTTCTTCATGCGAAGAAACCATTGCAGCTGAGATTTCGAAAAAAGCGGCCTCTAGTAATCGTTATGAATTAATGAAATCAACCCAGTGTCGGTGGCGATACGGAACCGAAATGTGGAAGAGTGCGACTGCCACATTCTTCTGAAACGTCCAGAATGAGCGAGCGTCGTTATATCAGCCATCAACTGACTTCGTTGTGCGGTTTTGCGGGCTACGCTTACAATTATAGCACTCATGTCACACATACGTTAACGAACACGGAAGAGCTGCGCTTCTGTAATGGTTGTTTTGAACAGTTACATCATTCTGAACGTCTGCTTTTTGAGCTCATCGGTTCTTCGGTTGCGGTTTCACCGTTAAATTTGGATGAATTTCATTATACCACATTAGTTGTTAGAGGCCACTCTTTCGAAATCTTGAAGCTGCAGTGGGTTCTTCGCATAAAGAACTAGAGGAAAAGCAACTGGGAAGGAAGCGAGAAAATACAGCATTTTCCTGGTTTTGAGTGATTTTGGACAGATTTCTTGAAACAGCTGGTATATGTTCTGGCACGCATTTCATCAAACATATGCAAAACATATACGCATTTTTGTGATCTTGCAGTCACCTCGAATGGGAGAAATTATTCGGTACCTGGTGAGTATTTATTTGCATTCCTATATATAATATATACATTTCTACAGCGTGCGGCAAAAATACACGCTGTTTCAAACTGCTACGTAACTTGAGTAGAATTCTTAAGACAAGGACGGGTGAGGCACGGAATTTCATCTTATTTTACGCGATCATTGATGAGGCTACACCATGTTGTTATCCTAATTTTTCTACACGAAATACGTGATTCACTTTAGTGCTGTAAAACATTGCGCCTGATTAGTTGAGCAAACAGTCATTTTCTGGGTATTATTCTACGATAGTCAAAACAAACAACCTTACTGATCCCGCGGGACCTAGCGTAATGTGGCTGGCAGTTTCCAATATATTCGCATTAAAAAGTTTTGCATTATTTTATTCCCATTTCAGACTGCAAGCTAGGAGATGATTACTGCATTTATCCACTAGGTGAGTTTTCATTCCGAAAGGTACTTCTGGCTGCAGTGCACTTTGTCACTTTTGATAACGCAATACAAACTACAGCAGCGTACTTGTTCTTCATGTAGAGTAGCATTTAAATATATATATTGTGTCAGGATAAATGTTCTGTACACTTCCAAGACGGGCCATCTGTACAGTTACAACGTTCAAGATAACCTATTTCAAATAATGGGAATCCGCAAGCATTTCCATGTCAGGCTAAAACCCCAAGGTTTGCACTCAGTCATTCTTCAGGCATTCAATGCGAAGCATTTCTCAGTGACAAAAGGCAATTTGACTGTTTCTATGTAGGGACCATCTTAGCACTCCCGTAGTCGTTTCCTTGAACACAATTTACAGGCCATGGCAGGAATAACGTGACTTGCTTGTTTGTTGAGTCATGAAACCATTTCTGCCAGTGACGTGTGGCACATACCTCCATATTGTTGCCATAGGTATGCGGGTATGCGCCACTGTATCAGATGATATCGCAACGTGCCGCACAGTCAAGTAATCTTTGTGTTGCCCTCTCCCGATAAGGGCTTGTATATAATGCCTGAGGCCATAACCTTACCATTCTTCCCGTTACACTCGAACTGTCAGGATGGTACAACGACCACACACAACACGTGGTGTCAGAAGTTAATCGAAGGTAGTGCCTGAGCAGGCACGACATGGATTTTGTGAAGCCACCGCCCCACTACGTATACTAATGGGGATGTTAGCAAGAACAGGGGTATACTATGCAGGATGACCCGAGCCCCTCGGGCGCCCGAGTTTGTTCCGAACTCGCCCCACGCGGTCATGACAGGAAGACAGTGCGGACAGCGAGAAAGCAGCGCTGCGTAAAGCGGCCACAGAAACGCACGTGGCGTCCCAAACGCATCTGCGGCATTTGAGGCAGTTTACTAAGGAACACCGCGTGCGACAGAAACAGTACAGAAACGCTAGCGTACAGAAACGCCAGCGTGGGTGTCGCACTATCTCTTTTGCAAATGAACGTCGCTCCTCCATAGGCGTGCTCGCGGGCGTACGTCCTCTTTCGGGCAAGTTCCTTCGTTCCACCGGCAGCATGAAAATTTCCACTCTCGGAGGCAACAAGCGCGCACACGCAGCACTCTCGTGCAGCTGGCTTACCTTATATCGAACATTACTGGGCCGGTTGCTGCTACTTACATTACACGTCTGAAGATTTTTCTGCAGTAACGAATTGGCAGAAACGATGTTTTCACGAACAATTCAGTAGTAACATTTCTCGCCGCAAATGTCACCAGGGGCGCTTACTTCATGGTTGTGATTAGTACGTTGTGAGCGGGGTGAAATTGAATGCCAGACATCATAGCCACATGATGTAAAACGTTTCGTTCTTCGTGTGTGTGTGTGCATAGTCCGTGCGATTAAGCTCACAGATGAATCGCGCCGCTCGCTCACCTTGCAGCGTGAGCACTGCTCCTAGTCAAGAGCAAACGCGGTGGGCGGACCCGATCTTCGCCGCGGGCGTCTGTCAATCCAACTGATTGACGTGCGAACTCTTGTACAAGCTCGTTGATTCTAAGAAAGCCTGAGTTGAACTCGTGACTGTCATATTGTCGGTGTGACTGTCAAGCGTTTCATGCGGTGAGCACTAAGCAGCAGCTTCTTTGCATATAAAATAATTTGGTCAGCTTGCACTACTTGTGCAAGCTGACCATCAGAGGAGCTCAATCTCAGTCTGCTTTGGAGTGAAGACCATGAGTGAAGACCTTTGGAGTGAAGTCCTTAACATGAATAGTTTTGTCTTAACTAGTAATGTTTTAATTAACATGGTATTAATTCAAGTTTAATTAACAAAACCTAGATAGTGGGTAGCTAATTATCATAATCCTAACTAGCACGATATTCGTGAGTAAGGGCCTAATTATCTTGGTATTAATTATCACGCTCCTAATTAACGTGTTAGTTACCATTGTCTTGATTAGCCCGGTATTAGCTTTACACGGGCTTCATTAGCATGGTCTTAGTAAGGTATGGTTAATCAGGTCGGACTTAGCATGACTGGGCTTAATTAGCATGTTCATAGCATCTCTTGACTTATTTAGCTAGGTGCATCGCCCAGACAGTTAGCTAATAAGCCAACCACGCGTGCTGGGGAGCGAGCACAATGAAGAAGGGAACGAGGAGGGCGCGCGCTGGCCGATCACCGCGCAGCAATCAGTACTTGAGAAGTACGGATTGCTGGGCGAGTTGGTAACTCATCTTAGCGCAGTGTTGCGCAAAAGAACGAAAACACTCAGAAGGAAAACACTCAGCTGCACCGTGTTTCATGTTCCTTTCTGAGTATTTTAGTTCTTTTGCGCCCCACCGTGCTAGAATGTAGTACAGGCCGACCATGATGATAATACACGTAGCTTTGCCGATTATCTCCGGGAGCGGTGTTGTAGGGGGGCGCTCGTCCGGAACTAATCTGACAGGCCACGGTGCTGATTGTTCTGAAGTATACTTAGTGCAGACATTAAAAGCTTGAAAATGAACTTAAACGGCCCGTACCCCTAAAAAATTTCGTCAGTAGAAGTTTTTGACACTTTACTTGTATGGGTGCACTTCTTCACTCAGTGGAAGGACAAACAAATGAAATAAGATGCCTCTGGTTTGAAGACACCGCCAAACTTTGTCTACACCCCCTTGACGTGACGCCGCTTTCCGTCGTAACCAATGGAACGCAGCGCGCGCTGAGGGATTGATTTGACGAGATTTGATCTGTTAGTACTGTTAGCTCGCTCAAAAGGCGGTGTCGGCAGAGCTCGGAAATATCCCGACTTTCGCCAAGCTCGTGTCATCGTGAATAGCACCCCTGGCAAGGATTCAAACAGCACTTCCAGTTCTTGACAGCGTTGGAACCCATCGGCAAACCTCGAAAGGAAGCAACAAAGACTGCTCTCCTCCTAAGTATCGCAGGTGAGGAAGCCATTGAGGTATTTAACACGTTCGACTGCCAGCGAGAAGAGGATAGGAATGACAACGGAATAGTCGTGCAGAGGTTCAGTGCACATTTCGCCGGACAGAGTAACAAAGTTCACGAACGCCATGTATTTCGCTGAAGGATCCGGATGTCGGGAGAACCCTTCGAACATTTTGTAAGGGATTTGAAGACTCAGGCATCAGCATGCAACTTTGGGTGTTTAAGGTGTCGATGACCAAGGACCATATCATGGATGGAGCCACAGACAGCAAGGTTCGAGAAAAGCTGTTAATGCATTAGAATTTAACCCTGAAAAAAAAAAAAACAGAGCTGGCATGTAAAACCGTGGAAGCAGCAGCATCCGGTAGATCCGGTAGGCGTGACTCCCAATCGCAAAAGTTTCATACCAGAATTCTCCTTTTTCAAGTGTCTGAGATGTGGGCGCAGGCATGCACGACGATTGTGTCCAGCCTTCGGGATGAAGAGCAGGAAGTGCCACTGGCACAACCATTTCGCCATATGCGCAACGACTCCACGGAAGTTCGCGAGCTCCTATGCTCCGAAAACAACTTTGACATTCTGGACGTGTCGAATCACGGCAAAAGTCAGCGCGACTGGGCGGTGCGAGCTGAATTTAAGAGCTTGCGAGGAGACCTAAAGTTCTACACTGTAGCACAAGCAAATTTGCTGCTTTTGGAATGCTACCTCAAGATGCGCCCTAAACCGCCGCTGAATCCAAGTAGCACGGTGTTGCGTTCGTATCAAGTAGGTGCACTTCAAGACGTCGGGATCATACGTATCGAAGTCGCACTGAATGACTCGACCTCAGTGCTGGATTTTTCGAGTCGTCAAGCGAATCTAGGTTGTCAACTCATGAGACTTGTGCCACGTATTTACAGCGTATCGAAGAGCTGTCATGAAGGCATCTTTGTAAAATTTTGTCATCTGTTCACCGGAAAAAGTACGCGCATTGAGTAAATAAGATGGTGTTACGTGGCTGCGCCATACCCATCGTCCAGGCCACAAGGCGTGTTCCAGTGCCCTTACAGGAGCTCCGTAAGATGGAATTGGACCGCTTTGCTGTATGGTTCCGAAAGATTTCATCACTTCACTTACGGCCGCAAGGTCATTATCACGAAAGTGACCGAGCCGACAGACTGCGTGTGTACTGTCGTTATTGTTCGAAAGAGGTTGAAAAATGAGAGTGTGCATCGATCCATGAAATAAATGAATGCTTCGAACAAGAACATTACATAATGCCGCGCAGATAAGATACCGCAGCAGATCTCGCCGGCGCGACAGTTTTCTTGCGCCTGGATGCAAACGCTGGATATTACCAGATCAGATCCCTCTAGATGACGATACCTCACACATTTATACCTCCCCAACACCACTTCGGCGCTACCGGTTAATACGTCTAGCCATTGGTGTAACGCCTGCTTCAAAGGTCTTTTAGAGGATGTTGAATGAAATTTCTGAAAAACTTCCTGGAGTCGTAGTGTACGGTAATGAAGTCCTTTTCTGGGGTGCATTCATAGAAAAGCATAAGAAGAGCCTGAGGTCGGTGCTACGTGCTGGTCTAACATTTAGTCCAGGAAAGTGCACAATCGCGGTCAAAAGATAAAATTTCTCGGGGACGTGATTGAAAGAAATGGCATCAGACCAAGCCCATGCTGGATAAATTGCATGTTACAAACACTAACACTGGTGGACAAGCTTTCGGTGCAACGAATGCCGAGCGTCGCCAACTACTTTGGCACGCTCTTGCCGTCGCTCGCCAAAAGAACTACAGTTCTGAGAGACCTGGTCAAAACTGACTGCATTTTCGAATGGACAGGTAACCACGATCAGAAATGGAATCAGTTATGCGACAGTTTGAGCACAGAACTTTTGCTATGTCTTTGATCCTCAGATAAAAAATAAAGTGTCGTGCGACGCGTTGCGAAATGGGGTTGAATCAGCTTTGTTGCAATACCAAAATACCATGTAAAAACCAGTCACGTACGTGTCGCGAGCGCTCAGCGAAACAGAGTAATGGTATTCACAAATGGAAAAAGAAGCGTTAGCTTTGCTGTATGGTTGCGAAAGATTTCATCACTTCAACTACGGCCGCAAGGTCCTTGTCGAAAACCAACAGACGATATGCCGCCAAGGCTACAGCGATTTTTTCTGCGTCTGGTGCGTTATGACCATGACCTGAAATTCATTCCAGGGAAGCAGCTTATCCTTGCCGACATGCTCTCGAGAACGACAGGCAGGGAAGCGGGTGCCAGTGACTGCGACAACTTAGAAGCCCACGCATTAAGTGTGATGTCATGATTAGTGAGCGACCAAACGAGGGGTCGGTTTCTCTGTATACCTCCCACAGGGGCATAGAATTCAAACGCTCCTCCGCGGTAGCGCCGAGAGCGCCAAGAAACCCGTAGAGTTACGCCCCTTGCGAGTGGCAGCGCGCTAATGGCGGCGATTACTTAGCGGTTACGTAGTGACTACGCTGTTGGCGTCGTCAGGGCAACAGTAACAACAGCCGCTTGCTTCTCGCCCCCCTCTCCCTCCCACGCCACGTGCCGTTTTTTTTTGTCCTTTTTTGGGGGGGTGAGAGATGGGTTGCTTTTTCTCCTCTCATGCCGCGCGCCGCTTTTTTCTTTTCTTTTTTTTTTTTGCCGCTCGCTTTTTCTCCTTTCGTGCCGCGCGCCGTTTTTTTTTTTATGCCGGGTGTGTGGCGCGCCTTTTTTTTTCTTGTGTGTGCGCGTGCGCTGTGCTTTATCGCAGTGCGCAGTGCGTTTGAATGCACGCAGCCAGTAGGTGCCAGAGCATAAAGGACGAATTCCACCCACAACGTATCTTGACCTCGTTTTGTTGGTCCGTTTCCGAAACAAAAGATTTGTACACAATCAACACGATACAAGTTCAGAAGAACAGAGGGCAAGTATGCACAATGTGTCCATGACTAAACAGCACAAAAGCTCATTGAAAAGTTTAGAATTTAGAAATTAAAAAAAATCGAACACATTGAAATGCGAAGGCCCTTTGGCGATTACACATATAAAGAAGATGACCTTCCTTAGGTGCAATACTGACCTAAGCGCAGAGGAGCCTCTGATGAGACAGTGTCACGAAGTTTAAAGAAATTTCAATGCATGGCAAATACAATAAAGAATCGCAAGACATTTAAATATGAAATAATAATGTAATGATCTACTTATTAACCGTTGTACTGATACGAAACACACAACAACCACTCATATATTTGCTTAGATGTTGCTAAAATATATATGAAATACAGGACACCTTCACTGCTGATAAACCAAATGAAAAAAAAAGCAGATTTGGCGGAGTAAGTAGTACATTTCACTAAAAAGAGCAAGACACAGTATTAGGAATTGATCACTACTTAAGAGTTACCTGGTAGCAACGGGATGAATGGCGATGGTCAGTTTATGCAGCAGCACATAACGTTCGAAGAAAAGCGTATCGCTCGATGGTCAGGTGAAATAAGCCTACTACACAGCTTTTCTTATACCGGGAATACAATGTCTAGCCGAAGATAACGTCATTGAATATAGGATGTCATGCCGGGTACACTGAGCACCTCATTGTGATAAACACAAACAGTAAAACTCTACATATAGGACACTCAAGGCTAAAAAAAAAAGGCTAAAAAAAAGACTCTCATGCCTACATATGAATTCTTGGAGCAGTTTTCCCATAGTTAATTACAGAGAATCAAACGTAAACATTCGGCAGAAGTCTGCCTGGTTGGGAAATAGACTATAGAGAAAAGGCAAAAACGCCAACCAAGATACAGCCAGGGCTTGCGCAAAGTTTCGGCAAGAAGAAGGCGTATATAAGCGCCGCAGGTCTCGGGCCTTCTCACCGAAGAAGAAGCCGGTCAGGCTTCGAAACGTCGGGTTCTTAAAATAAACTCTTGGTTGGCGTTTTTGCCTTTTCTCTATAGTAATTACAGAGATAATACATAAACACGAAGATCACTTCTTTAGCTGTAAGTACTGACATAGAATATTCACGCACCGAAAGAAAGCACCGGGGGCAGAATAGAAAGCTGGTCCACTTGAGTTGCGGATGGAGAGTTCGCAGACAGAAGATTTCACAGCTGTTAACCCCAGCTTGGGTGAACGCATCAGTTGTTGCCTTCTCCAATACGGCGACAACGTTAAAAAAAGCGATTGAAAAATATGAATTCCAACTCTACAAATTACGCAGACGCATCACGCAAACGTCGTTTCCTCGTCTCGGCTGAGTGCAAGCTGCGAACCATCGAGTCGCAGAAACGCGTATTTAAACTATGCGGAATTATAAACTGGCAAAAAATTGGTCGCGTAACTGCGTGCTTCCCTGCAAATGTCGTTCAAGGACGATAGTCTTGTGCCGGCCATACTACTATGTTTTGCCTTGCCTCAGACAGCGCCTACTCTATGTTGAATCGGCGCATCTGGCTGGCATTGATAAAATCGAGGAGGCGCTGCGCGAGATATGGACGCCATCGAAAAACATGAGCTTGTGCTGAACCAAGAGCCACAGCCAACGGCAGCACCTGATCGTCGGCACAGGGCTTTTTCGTGCATAGCGTCGCAGTTCGTGCACAGCGTCGCATTTTCAGCGCAGCCTAAAAAGCACTAGGGTCTTTAGAATTACGTATCTATGTATTTTTTAATAAAGGAACCCACGACCGATACTCGCATATTAATGTTAGTAAAAATGAATAGTAAAATACTTGTATCTCTCTGTAAAACCTTTTAGTGATTTTTTGTTTAGAAAATTACATGCAACTGCGCAAGCTAACCACGCTGCGTGCTTTCCTGTTTATTGAAAATGGCTGTACAATTCGATGTCATTATTTTCAGCCTGTTTTTGCCGTAAGCCAGATGAAGGTGGATACAACCGCTTGTCGCCGGACGAGGAACGTTGGTACTACAACAGGCATACAGATCAGTGCGAGCAACATGAAGGCGAATCGGCTGGCTGTAACAATCATGACGATAAACCTACATGTGAGCGGCGTTGCAAGAACGCTACCGCATTAGTAAAAGGAATGTGGCCCAAAGAAGCTTGGGAAGCGGTATATTGAGCCAATAAATTTGGAAGTGCATTTACTAAACGAGAATATTGCAACATAACTTGTGTGTTTGTCTTACTAAACTACAGTATGCTTCACATAGTCCACGCGCCTTTTTGCATGCTTTTATTAATATAGAACACCATAACGTAGAAGGTGAGCGCATTAGAGTACTATAGCAACGTAAATCGACCAGAAATCAGTTTTCACAGCGGGGATGTTTACGCTCGGGAAGCCCCTGGTTCGCGTTTGCGAAAGCTATTGTCATCACGAACGTCCTAGAACCTGGCACTGCTGCGCCTTGCACGTGCAACGCATACATACCCATACAAATAACTTTATTGAAAGACCAGAGGGACTAGTTTAAGGAAGTCCAAAGACGCCCTCAACCAGTCGGCGGCTCCACCCAGGTCGGCACTGGAAAATGAAGACCCTCCGCGATGGCCCGGGCCCTCCGGACAGCCAATAGTTGCAGACCCAGGTCCGGGCTGTGTAAACTCCGCCGCCACGAGTCCTCGTCACATAAATGCGCCATAGCATTCGCGGGACACAATAGCGATTTTTAGTACCACCTATGTAGCACCCGTAGTGGTGTTGCGTACGTAAAGACGCTGCGTTTTGCACGGAGAGCGTGCGCAGAACTTCTATTCATGCTCACCATGCGAAACGGAGCGTTCTTACATACGCAATACCGTTGCGGACGCTAAGTACGCGGTACTCAACATCGCTAATAATACGACTGGCGCGGCTGTCTTCCTTTCTGCTTCGTCTTCGCCTTCGCTTACCGAACACGTACGCGCGGCGCACACTCTTTCGCTGGGCTGAATCCTCCGGCGTGCGATGCAACAACTCGGATGGGCGAGCGAGCGAATATAGAGAGCAAGAATGAGAAAGAGGGGGGAGAAAGAAGGGGAATAAAGGAAAAAAAGATAAAAAGACGGAGAAATAAGCACACATAAAGAATCAGACCGAGAAAGAAATCTGTAGAAAGAGAGCGACACAAAAAAGAGGCAGAAAAAACAGGGAGAAAAAGAGAGAGAAAGAAAGACAAACACAGAAAGCCAAAGAAAGAAATAGAGAGAGAAAGAAAGGGATGAATAAGAAAAAGATAGTAATGCCGAAAAAAAGAGAGAAGAAATATAAATACATAGAAATAAATGAATAAAGAAAAACTGAGTCAAGAAAGAGATAGTAAAATGAAGAGAAAGAGAAAGAAAGAGGGGAAGAAACAAAGAGAAAAATAGAGAAACTAAGAAGGCCGCCACGCTCTGCTATTATTAAGGCCTTAGATGCCTCATCAAACGGAAATTGCACTGTCGGCGGCGACCACCCCGCGGCGTCGGGGACGAATGATGCAAACAATCACGATCACGTGATGGCGTCACCATATGACGAGACGATGATCTCACAAATTGCAAAAAAATGTGACATCATCATGATGTCACAATTTATGGCATGAAGTCATGTAACATAATGCCATATGATGCCGCTGTAGCGCCCTTCTGCGGGCGGCGAACAAAACCGGAGAGCGCACGACCTCAACAGAAGAAAACGAAGACGGCGCTTGGCAGTGGCCCGTAAAGCCACGGCTCATGTTCCCTGCTCCTTTATACATCGACTGAGAAGAAAAGGAAGATGGCTTTCGTCTTCGTCTTAGGTGAATGCACAAGGGACTCTGTGAGTTTTTTTCCCAACATTGCTCCGCTAGTGCAAGCTGCGCGATGTTTTTCTGTTCATGACTACATAATCAGGAGTCCTTCTGTTGGGGAAATGAGGGCAAGCTTGAACGTGCTTGGCGAGAACGTGCCTGGACTACTTCTTTTCTTTTCTTTCTTTCTTTCTTTCTTTCTTTCTTTCTTTCTTTCTTTCTTTCTTTCTTTCTTTCTTTCTTTCTTTCTTTCTTTCTTTCTTTCTTTCTTTCTTTCTTTCTTTCTTTCTTTTCTCTCATTGCGCAAGGCTCCCTCTCGGCGTCAGCGGGCCATCCTTTAAACGCTCTTTTCGGGCTGAATGGGTTTGGGGTCTTTCATGTTCTTCCCAGCGTTCCTGAGCCTGTAGAATGGCCCAACGAAAGGACCACCACAAAGTTACGAAAACGCGACTTAGGAATCGAATTGTTTCGTAGTCAGAATTTTTCTGAAACGTCCGATTCCTCATGTCGACCTTACTCGTTGCCCAGCAAATGGGTTTTAGTCCGCCAAAAGGAAATATTACAATGAAGCACCGACAGCAAGTGTACTGCTTCCCACTGGTTTTTTGCATCGTCGGTAGAACGCGTTAATATGCTTCAGTTCAATTCCCGTTGGCCAGACAGGGGCGCGTGGCCTAGCATCGTTTCGCCCAACACGGGAATCATGGGCTCCCAAGCAGCAGCGAAGGCGGTCGTCGGTGGCCGCGGAAACAAGACTGCAGGTGGAACTGGCAAGAATTTGAAAATCACGTTGTCGAATTTGGCAATGGGACGTCTTGTCCTAAAGAGTGTGTTTTTGCACGCACATAGTCGAGCACGGTCTTCCAAGGTCTAACATTTCGGGGACGCTCTTGACAAGGACAGGATGCTTCCTGGCATTTTGGCTTTGGGCTCCTACTATTCCACCATGTGTGGGCCGTCACCTTAAACAGCCCGGAGGTGACAAAAAGGTTGGCTCAGCTGAAAGAAGTTCAGGTCAAGGGGTGGCGCCACCTTGTCATTGATACTCAGCAGCAGCGGGTGAGGCTTGCGCTTCACTGGTTGTTACACGGCGTCGCTGACGACGACGTGCGCACGATGCCGGAGGCGTTCGGCAAAGTTACGGAGGTGACCCGGAAACGTTGTTGTATGCAAAGAGTAAGTGAGAAGGAGGAGGAAGAAACTTTATTCAAAAAAAAAAAAAAGATAATAATAAATAAATAAATGCAGGCAGTTTGGTCGGGCCCTCAGTCCAGGGCTCCGCTGGCACGAGCGGCTCGCTGGGCCTGGTCAAGCAGAGCTATTTGACTCTGCTTGTCCTCCTCAGCAAGCCATGCCTCCCACTGCCTGTGAAATATGTGTGGCTGCTTAGTGTGTGGGCTGTCAATGTGTGTGGGCCTTTGGGTGCACTCCCATGTTATGTGGCTAAGTGTTGGTGCGTCTGAACACCACGGACAGGTTTCTCTAAATCGTGCGGGATATATTCTACTTAGATGGTACAAATTGGGGAAACTATTGGTTTGTATTCGTCTCCAATCCCTCCTTTGTTGATTATCCAAGTCTTTATGTGGAAGGCCGAGAAGATCTCGATGACCCGTGCTGCTTTTTTTACGCTCAAGCATGGTATGAAAGTGGGGGGACTTTCTGCATCAGATCCGATCGCCGGTCGCCGTTGAACTAGTGCCAGTGGTACGTTGCGGCACGTTGCGAATAAAAATGCAGAGCGCGTGGTGGTGGCACAAAGAAAAAAGGAAGATGAAGCCAGGCGCGGGCCGTAGTTGCAGTAGTAGCACCCGTGGTGACGCTATCGAAGGCCTCAAGTCATTTTCGTCCGGTCTCTGTTATCAGACCTACAGGTTTCTCTACAGAGCGTAACTTCACAAAACCCGTGTTAGTTTCAGCTTAATTTAGTTTTAATGATATTTTTCAAAAAAAAAAAAATGCTGAGTTACTTGCAAAGCGTATAATCATAACCTAGTCCCTGGAGCAGCATGTCAGGCGAAAAGCCAGACAGACATCTCACGTTATTCACTAAAATATTTCTCTCACTCTCGGTCATTTTCCTGCTCACTTTGTAATTTCTATGGATGCAACGCAAAATCTTCAGATGGCCAGAGTGGGAATCTTTTCCCATGAGCCTAAAGTGTCTCTTGGCCTCCGATTGCCTGACTTCGTTCCAATATTGCTCACAGAATTTCTGGCAATCACAATGGCTGTTAGAAAACTCAATTTTCAGCCAGGGTTGCCGTCTCCGGCTACTTTGCGCCAACTTTGCTACTTCACGGAGCCGATGGCGACAAAAATTTCAGGTTGGCGCCATGCCTACTTTTATTGCGATAGCAATTATATGAACACTCTCGGCTACTTCTTGCCGTCGGCGTTGGCGTCGCCGTCATGTCACGTATATGAATATATATATATATATATATATATATAATTATAAAAGCCACGAAGAAAAATACTTCAGAAGATATTTTCCGACGCGTGGAAACGAACGGGCGACCTCTCGCTCCGCAGCGAGCGGCGCTAACCCCTAGGCCACAGAAGCGCACGTCCTTAAGCAGGCTAACGGCGAGCCACTTATATACACCATTCACCACTGGCGGTACGCCGATATCGGGGGAATATCAGCGTGTTCTGTGCCTTACCAGCGAACCAGCGAGATGGCGCGAAGTGCCCGCTGGGCGCCACTGCATTTGCTCATGCATTTGCTCCTCAACCTGCCCTTTGCGTTCGCGGCGTAGTCGCCCGTGCCCGTGCGCGCTTATCTTGGGAGGGGGGATGGGGGTGGTTTTACGTCGTGGTCTTTCACCGGAAAGATTGCGTTTAGGTTACAGAGCGCACAAAGGTCACTTCGCTCGCTGCAGAGGCCCCGCCCCGTTCGCGAAAGGAGCGCACTGTTCAATTACGATGAAGTAACAACTGTGACACTTCACAGTTCGTGCTCGTCCTGTGTATGCCTGTGCGTATGTTTCGTGCGCCCTACTCGCCCAGTTTTCTGCTTTGTTGTGTTTGATGCAGAGCGTTAAGTGTCGAGCTGTGAGCGTTGTTAGTTCGCGCTCGTCCGGTGTTTGTTGTTTTCGTGCGTCATGCTCCAAATTTTGATCGTGTGGCGTTCTTCGCGCGAAATCCCAAGTTGTTGCTATCGCATTCATTGGTTCGCCCTTGCGGTGAAACTGTGACTTTTTTCGCTTCTTTGAACTTCTATTTTGGCGCGTTTAGTAGCTATTTTTCTTGCAGGCCTAAAGATTTCCCTTCGCTTCCAACCCTTTCTGACGTTTCAGCTGAGGCATGCGCAAGTCCTCCCCCGCAAGCAGCCAGGTGCTCATCGAGAAGCCTCAACGCAATGCCCCGTGCGCCTGCCAAGATGGAGTGACGAATTCTTGTTTTTGTACGCCTAGTCTATGTGACACAACCAATTGGGGGGATTGACCAATAATCAGTGATTCGATAAATTTAAATAAAAATTGAGGAAGTGGGGAAGTGGTACACCTGCAAATTAAAGGTGAAATTCAAGTGCGCCTTTTGGCTACCACGCTGTTCACGCTGCCTGCCATCAATGCTGACGTTACGAGTCAGTTTCTAATGTTCTTGCACAACGCCTGTTCTCGCGTGAACTCGACGAAAAGAGGTATCCGCAGCAAAATGAAGCTGCACTAGTAATCTTCAACCATTTTTCACTTCTTTAAACTGGACTGGCATTATGGTAAATACTAATAATTTCCAGTGAGCGAATTCAACCACGACCTGCTTCTACGAAAAACTAGCAGTTGTTCCGTGCACGAATACAACCGATGAGCGAAGCTCTTTAGAAATGGGACGCACGCGGCGTTTGGCGTGCGCGGCGTTTCATGGTCCAAGCAATGGACCAACCACTGCGCGGACGAAAGGATGAAGGGATGGTTTCTTTGAAGGGAGAGGGCAGAGTCGAAGAAAGAGGGAGATAGACTAATCTGCCTCCGTTTCGCATACGTTCATATTCTCGCGCTTTGAGCATCGTGCAGACGCCATCCGCGTTCCAGCGCTCATAAAGCTCATTTATCCTCCCACGTGAGGAGGAGACGCCAAAGCTGGCACCGTGCCAGGGAGCTTCAACGGCGACAGCGGGGTGCCGGCCTAAGGAGCTTCGCTCCTAATAAGGCCCTTTCTGAATGATTGACTGGAATGTAGCAGTCTTACTTTGTCTCAGGTAATTACGGCATCTGTTCCACATAGACAATACCTACGCAGGTGCGCGGAACTTATAATTTGTTCACTTATTTGCAATTTGCTTATGGCTTGAAGAACACGCAGGTGGAGAAAAGAACATGCTCTTATTTGTATGTAATTGCTCATTTGAAATGATATTTTTCATTGTTCAACAATCAATATCCATTTCATAGTACCATTTTCCTACAATTTGTCTCCAAATTGGGCGATAATATTGAATGGCTTGGCTATTTTGAGCTTGAGTTCTGGCTCCTTTTAGAATCTACCCAACCGCGACCCTGTTGGCAGCCATAAAAAGTTATTACACATGTCTTGCCTGTTTGTACACATTTAACGTCGGCCAAGCAATCCCCTCTTAGGATATTTACGAATCTTGTACCACGTAGCCAATTAGAAGTTTGGATTTTGTGGGTACTCGGGCATTCTGGAATTTTCCTAAATGAAGCAGCTAACTCGCTCGCTAAGGCGTCGTTAAGTGGACTGGTATTACATGTAGTAACAAATTTTTCTTTATTTATGTTTGAATGGTAAAAGAGCGCGTGAGAGGAACCCATAGTTCGGGGTTCCTACGATGACTCCAGCGACGAGTCGGGCCCACTCTGTAATAGCTCAGAGGACCTCGGAGGTCTGTCGCGGAGAAGATCGTCCCACAGCTCCTCGTTACGTAAAGGGTGAAGGAAAACTGGTAAGGGTGGGAAGATGTTTCCAGTGCATTCAATCGTGACATGGAAGGTCGCGGGCGGAATTCCGTAGCCGGAGCAATGGTATGCATAGCATCGCGGGTAGAACTTACTTCGAGATACAAGATTTGGGAAAGTGTTGGTTTGTAGCTGGCGCAACGCTACTGCCTCCTCCCACGATAAAGATGGCGGGGGCGCGCTGTGAGTGCTACGGACGTGCGTACAATGACGAACAATGTCTTTGTGAGAAGTGGATCCCCCCCACCCTGATCTGGTCACCTCGCCATGCCGGGCCGCACGGAGGTGAATTTCGCTGGTGACAGCGTGTGCGCGTTCATAGCCCGGCAAAGAGGCACGACCAGGAGTCCAGAGTAAGAGGATGCGAAATGTAGCACTTAATTCAGTGTGCAGAATCTGGTTGAGAACTTGGTGTGCTGCTCTTGGGATGCCATTTCCTGACAGGAAGGCCCGACAGGCCGGTTGCGAGTCTGCCAATATATATAGATACACCTGCCCTCGAAAACGGATGGCGCATCGAATCGTCAGAGCAACACCAAGAATTTCACCGAAAACGGCGTTCGTCCAACGCATAGCAGCAGAGTCCTGCAAGGAGTGGGTGCCATCCAACGCTAACGATGTGTAACACTCGCGAATGCTAGCTGGGTCCGTGTATAGAGTACGCAATTCCTCGATGACTTAAGCATGCGGCTAAGGTATCGTACGCGGGATTTGCGTCGTCCCTTACACAAATCTGGCTTCTCATTAACTAACTTCTGCGCAGTTTGCAATGAACCGGAACCAATAGATTACTTTCTTCTCTCATGCCACCATTTTGTTTCACTCCGCCGAATATTTCTTGGAAGGCCGAGTGGTATACTAGGATTAACATTTAATATCTCTAACGTATTATCGTTTGCAGACAGTCAGTTTGGTGCAAGCCGCAGTGCTGTTCTATCTGCGCTACATTGGTTGGTTGGTTGGTTCCTTATTGTTTTGGCGCAACCCACCTCGGGGGATAGGCCATGAATCGGACGGTGTCTTGCTTAAGAAACAAATTCACATTACTGGAGGAAAGGGTTCATAAATTCATTCAAGCAACCGGAAGGTTACGTTGCTAATGTTACCGCCGGATGGAAGCAATTCATTTTTTCCTTTTTTTTTCTACCTTTAATCTCTGGCTTTTTGAATAATTTTACCTCCTTCATGTTTTTATTTACATTACGTTTCGTCCTTCTCTTTGTTTTTAATGTTGCATAGCTTTTGAATTGTCCTTTATAATTGACAGTGTGGCCAATCCCCCTTGTACGTATGAGCCATATTCTCCTAGGCGACAAAACAAAACAAAACAGGGTGTTCGAGAGGCCATCCATGTTCGTGAGGGCTACCGAGGGGACCAACTGGACAGCCTCTTGACGGGTCGCGCTCCAGCGGACGCTAGTTCGCCGGACGTCCGAATCCTGCCAGGTACCTGGCCGGTTCCTGCTCCACCTCTCTGAATATTCGTCCCGCCACCACTCGCTCGGCTGCTCATCATGCCGCGCCGCGACGTCCCGACCATCTGCTGAGTCTGTCGACCACCGGCCTGCTGTGCTGCTGATGTTAACGAGGACGCGAGCCAGTCGCGAAGGAACGTGAGCGCCTACTTTTAGGACGGTAAATTTACTAGACTTCTTGCGTAAAATGTAGCGTGTGCGAATTCTCTTTTGCTTGTGTGTACTATCTCTGGAGATTGTTTATATTTGTTAATATATGTGGGCTTACCAGACGTACTGTGTGTCGCTTCTTCCTTCAGCGACACATGAATGAAAATGACGGTCCGCTACTCACTCAATACAGGGATCTTGTGCACACGTCTCTCAATCTGTGCTAATTAACATCTCTCTGAAGACAGCAGTGCAGTTGCGATGTAACAACTATTAGTTGGCGTGCCCTTTACTTCAACAGTTCTTAAAAGCCATTCCCTCAGAGTGCAGAAATCTTCAGTTATTTCAGCAATAATTGTTCTACAACTAAACAATAGCTTTCTTCTCTTTAAGAATTATATGCCAGGCTCTGGGCAACATTTAACCTCTCATTTCCAATATACAAGAACGTTATGTTTAAAAGAAAAAAATTTAAAACGGAAGCGACTGTATGAAAAAGACGCTTGAGATGTGTTATTTATACCATGAACTCAGATTTCTATACCATGAAAAGAGATTTATACAATGAACTGAGAACAAGGATAATTAAGCTGTTATCTTAGAAAAGTCACTCTAGTAGAACGTCACTGACTTCCGTGTTTACACGGAAGAAATTTCCTGTGAATGGCATAGTATAAGATGGTATATTTTCGGGAGGTTTCTTCCTGTCAGCTAAGTGATTTTACTTTTGGACGTTGGCTTTATCGAATAGGATATTTAAGGCATCGTGACGGCTCCAGTGAGTAGGCTCTACTCCGTTCACCATCATGAACAAGTGTGCGCTTGTGCTTATCCTCATTCTTTCGAGCATCGTACCATTAGACGCATGGGCATATGTTCGTCGTAAGTTTTTACGAATATTTTTCTAGTGCTTCTTTTCTGCAGCCATTTTCCTCATTTTAACTTTCACTGGTTTCTTTGTCTTATTTTCCTCAAAATGGTCTAGAGCGCCGCCCTCCAGCTTGGAAAGGAATGTATTAGATGCAGCATCACCGTTTTCTCCTTTCCTTGACATGAACAGACTTCGGCTTCGGTTAGCTTTAGAGAAGTGGATTTAGGCATTAACGCACAACGTTGGGTTTTCTTTCTGTAACGACGTGTATTGACGGCCTAAAGGAGCAGCGAATGCCCCTACATGCGATCGCAAACTGCAAATATATTTTGAGGCGGCGAACATGTAAGTCACGGCGCTCCTTTTTCACAAAAGTTTTTATTGCGATAGCAATTATATGGACACTATCAGCTGGTTTTCGCCGTCATGTCCAGTATATGTATATGTATCTATATATTTATAAAAAGCTAAAAGAAATATAACTCAGAAAAATGTTTCCGACGCGCGGCATAGAACGAGGGACCTCTCGGGGGTAGACGCCCGTTGACCCGCTCGCGCGCGCGCTTGTCTCGCGGTGGGGGAGAATCGGGCTTTCGACGGAACGATTGCGCTGTAGTTACCGGGCGCGCGAAGGTCACATCGCTCGCTGCAGTCCTCCCGTTTGCGAAAAGAGCACGCTTTTCAAACACAGCGAAGTAACAACTGTGACGCTTGTTAGTTCGCGCTTTTCTGTACCTGTGAATACGTTTCGTGCGTCGTTTTTGTTTGAGCAGCGCGTTAAGTGTTGAGCTGTGAATGTTTTTAGTTCGCTCTCGTCCTGTGCGTGTTGTTTTCGTGCGTCATGTGTGCGTGAGCAGCGCGCTGCACGTTTCACTCTGCTTGCCATTGGTCGCTTGACATTCCAATTTGTTGCTATCGCAGTCACTGCTTCACCTTGTGGTGAAACTGTGACTTTTTTGTTAGCATAAAGAACTGGCAGTCTATGGTTGAGCGCATACGTTATCTGAGAGGAAGGCGATTGAAGGGATGCCGCGGACGGAAAGTCGCGATTTGGAGGAGCTGTAGTGCATCTGGGGATCGTACCTTTTTGGACGGGAGAAGAATAAGGTTGCTCCTTATTTTCTGTATGGAAATCTACTGGCCGGCAGGGCTCGATTTCTGTCGACTGTGGACTCTTTGCAGGTGGCGTGTTGGGGAAGGCGTGCTGGGCTTGGTTAAACAGCTAGTTGATTGAGAAGAGTCGGTGACCGACCTACCGAACATTGATGAATGAAGTTATATATATACTTGCTTATCCGTTGATTTGCTAAACTATAAAGAAGTGCAAATAATTCTGTCGCTTTCGTGAAAGAGGTAAAACCGCAGTGGCAGCCGCTTAGGCCGCGGCTGTACAATTTCCTTGGGTGCAGGAGAAAAGAATCAGATAAGCAAGGAAAACATCACATGAGAATAACAGGTTGTGCAGTTCTGCATTTGGAACGACTTCGCATTTTTCCTGACCAGATTCTGCTGCTATATGTTTTTTTTTTCAAAGTTCGTCACGTTGATTTCCGTGGTGATGTAACACTGCAAACGAATTTCCTGCACGCATGGTCGGCTCAGTTTCGGTATCGTCTGGATCATCATCAGCAGCAGCCTGACTACGCCCACTGCAGGGCAAAGGCCTCTCCCATGTTCCGCCAATCAACCCGGTCCTGTGCTTTCTCCTGCCACGTTATACCTGCAAACTTCTTAATCTCATCTGGCCACCTAATGTTCTGTCTCCCCCTCACGCATTTGCCTTCTCTTGGAATCCAGTCAGTTACCCCTAAAGACCAGTGGTTATTCTGCCTACGCGCTACGTGCCCGGCCCATGTCCATTTCTTCTTGATTTCAACTATGTTATCCTTAACCCCTGTTTGTTCGCTTAAGCCCTCTGCTCTCTTCCTGCCTCTTAAGGTTACACCCTATGATTTTCCTTTCCATCGCTAGCTGCGTGGCCGTCAATTTAAGTTGACCCTCTTTGTAAGCCTCCAAGTTTCTGTTCCGTAGGTAACTACCGGTAAGGTGCAGCTGTTATATACCTTCCTCTTGAGGGATAGTGGTAGACTACCATTCATTATTTGAGAATGCTTGCCGAATGTGCTGCGCTCCATCCTTATTCTTCCAGCTATTTCACTCTCATGCTTCGGCTCCGCGGTTACTACCTGTCCTAAGTTGACGTATTCCTTTACAAGTTCCAGTGTCTCGCCACCTATCGCAAAGTGTTGTTCTCTGCCGAGACTGTTGAACATTACTTTAGTTTTATGCATATTAATTTTCAGACCTACTCTTCTGCTCTCCGTGTTCATTTCAGTAATGATAAGTTGTAACTCGTCCCCCGAGTTACTCATCAATGCAATGTCATCAGCGAAACGCAGATCTATAAGATACTCTGCATTAACTCTTACCTCTAACTCTTCCTTGTCTAGGGCCCTGAAAACCTCCTGTAAACACGAGGTGAACATCATTGGAGAGATCGTCTGGATAGGGGTCTTCAATTTTCATGATTTGCCCTACGGTTGGGGACGCTGGAAATGCCGCCTATCACTTCACGACCCATGGTTCCACTTCCTGCCCGACGCTCAGATTGACCCCTTTGAAATGCGTACATAGAAGCCAAAAATTCACAGAGTCCCTTGTCCATTCGCCTAAGACGATAAGAAAGCGAAAGCATTCCTTTTTTTCTTCTCAGTCGATGAACTGATCTTACCCCGCCGCCCACCGAAAGCTCTCCGAACCTAACATCGTTCAGTGCTGCTTTCAGGATTGGAGGCACCTGACGTAGTTTCGCACTGCCTCCGTGATCGGACCACCTTTGACCAATAAACGTGGTCATGTGATGACATGACCATATGACATACGTAATGTCATGTCACAGTTGCGCCATCTTGAAGTCCCAAGTTTTGGCGATTTTTGAGGCCAGCGTGACATTATCCTGTGACGTGATCACGTTGTTAGAATGAAGACGCCGACGTTCGAATGCCGTTCATTACATTTGATGGCAGGAACACAACTGGCGCGACACAGCTTGGTCGCCGCGCTTTTAACAAGATAACAGTGCCAACAAAGGATGCGCGTGCAATGATCTACGCAATGAACAGCAAAGGACAGATAACTTCACAGACACATTTCTCGCGATTACAACACTCCTCCCCAAACAAAATCATAGTTGGTCGTACAACAGTCGATCTGGTGGACGCGCCACCCGAGTGCTACGTCTGAGTACAGGAGGGGTGGGCGGCTGCTGCGGTGACGACACTGCTGGTTGTATTGAGCGATTGCCTCCCTTCCAAAACATAACTGGCATGCGGCAACGATTTGCATCACCCCAGCCTTCCAAATACTTCTCAAGTTTCAAAGAAGTACAACGTAGGTGATCGGCATGCACAAAGCGCGTTTGTTTGTCAACGTACACCAGGTACGTTACCAGAGGTTTCACGCTTCCAATCTTTCCAAGCCGCCACTTCATAAGTTCACCACGAACAGTACGCACGAGAACACGATCACCAACAGAAAATGCGCTAGGCTTGCCCCTACGCTCATTTGCGCTGCGCACTTCTCTCTCGGACTTAGCATTCATCGTACCTTCGATGTTTGGTTTGAGCAGAGAGAGGCTTGTGCGCAACTTTCACTTTAAAAACAACTCTGCGGGTGTTTTACTAGTGAATGTGTGTGGCGTAGTTCTGTACGCGAAAAGGAAGTTATCAACTTTGTGTTGCAAGGATCTAGAACTTTGGCTCCGTTCATCCTCTAGCAGCTGCTTCAGCAATGGCAGCTTAACAGTCTGCAATGCTCGTTCAGCTGAGCCGTTCGATTGAGGATGATAAGGCGGACTCAAAGTTTGCTTACGCCATTCGCCTGCAAGAAATCCTCAAATTCTTTTGCATGAAACTGTGACCCACTGCCCGTAAATATCTCATGAGGCAACTCGTAGCTTGCAAACAGTGACCTTACAGTGTCAACAGGTTTTTGCGCAGTAGTTGGAGTCATTATTTTTACATCTATTCACTAGGAGTGGGAATCGACTGCGACCAGAAACATCTTGTTTTCTTTTTCTGGAAAGTCCCACCATTTTCACATTTATCGGATGTAAAAATGGTGGTGTCATCAGCATAAAGAAGACAATGTGCGTGTGTTAATATTTGTGGCAAATCATTGATGAATATGAGAAATAAAAGTGGCCAAGGTATTGATCCCTGAGGAACGCCTATATTTATAATTTTTGATGAAGAGAGGACACCATCAATTTGGACTCTGTATGATCGGTCTGTTAAATAGTTACGAATTAATTATAAAGGCGGCCCAGAAATGCCGTAAGATTCGAGTTTGCTTATACGAATACGATGGTCGATGGAGTGAAATGCCTTGGTGAAGTAAATAAAGAGAGCACCGACTAAAAGACCTTGGTCGATGGCTAATTTAACCCTTTAACCAAAAGTAATACGCGCTAGTTCAGTAGACGAATTCTCGCGAAAACCAAATTGATCATGAGTTAAAAGATTAAATTTGGACAGGCATTTACAGAGACGATTGTATACTAGCTTTTCAATCAGTTTACTAAAGAAAGACAATATGCTAATAGGACGATAATTACTCATGCACTTATGGTCACGTTTTTTAAACACTGGAATAACTTTACCTATTTTGAGGCGATTTGGAAATATCCCATCTTTGAATAATTTGTTTATTATATGTGCTAACGCAGGTGAGATTTCTTTAGACACAAGCTTAATGTTTGATGGGTGTATAAGATCAAGACCTGGACCAGCTCTTTTAAGAGATTTTATGATATTACACACTTCTTGTGGCGTTGTTGGGAATAAGTAAAAGGAATGAAAACGTCGCGACAGACTAACACCGAGTTAGGCTGATCGGCGCCTGTAATACTGAAATGATCACTGAAAGCATTAGCAATATCTTGAGGGTGAGTTAATATTAGCAACACCAGATGGTCTTCACAAATTAAATGTTATGCTATTCGGCCTCTGCAATATTCCATCAACACTTGAGCACATGATTGACACCATTTGGTGAGGCCTGAAATAAAAGAGTTGCTTGTGCTATTTGGACCATATCTCTATTTTCTTCTCAACTATTCCTCAGCATTTGCAACGTCGCGACGAAGTTCTCACGTGCCTTGCAAGCGCAGGCTTTCAGGTGAACACCAAAAATTGTCGTTTCGCGAGCAAGGCACTTAAAGTGTTAAGCGACATTGTGAGCAAGGACGGCATTCTTGCTGATCATTATAATATTTATACTGTGCTCCCGCATCCTGAAACGTCTAAATAATTGCGCACTTTCCTCGGCTTCGCTTCCTATTTTCGCCCATTTATTTCAGACTTCTTCTTCTAAGCGTAGGCCGCTCAGCTTGCTTCACCTACAACTGCTCACGGAAATCCGAATAGGCGTTTGCACATCTTAAACGTGCCATAACATCCAACTAGTCCTTTGCCATTTCGATGAAACTGCACCTATACTCCTGCATATGCAGGCTAGCGGTCACGGCAATGGTGGTATTCTCCTGCAGCGAGACGGGTTTTCATGTGAGAGGGTCGTCGCATGCGGAATCTATGCACTGACAAACGCCGAAAAGAATTATACTGTCACTGAGAAGGTGGGCCTAGCCGTGGTTTTATATGCACAGAAGTTTCGACCTTATCTTCACGGCCACCACTTTACTGTAGTTACGGACCATCACGCCCTGTGCAGGCTCTCAACATTCAAAAATATGTCTGGCCACCTTGGTCGCTGTATTACTCGTTCGCAAGATTATGACTTCAGTATTACGTACAAGTCAGGAAAAAACATCAGGATGCCCACACGCTTTCGCTCTGCCGGCTTCCTACGGAATCATGTAACGGTTCCACCTCTACCATACGCGGTGACTTCTCGGCCGTTCCTTCTCCACACGTTTCGTCCTTACCTGCTGGAAACCGGATTCCTTCGAACAAACGTGGTTCGTTTATATGCCACCAAAGTGCCAATTTTTACTGTCAGTGCCTCAAGGACCACCTTGAGAGAGCTTTGCGGCCACCTAATGCCCGTCTTCGTCGACAGCTGACGCAACTCAGGCTCGAAAACGGCGTCCTGTACCACCATATCTACTACCCTGACGGTCAACGCTGGGTGACCTTCTGTCTCGCTCCCTTCGAGCTCAAGTCCTCAAGGCATATCACGGCCCATGACTTCTTGTCACCTGGGCTTCCTGAAAACGTATGACGGCATCAGATGTCAGTACTACTGCCCGTGCTTGTCTCGTAGTGTAGCGAAATACGTTGGTCACGCGCCCTTTTCCAGCGTTGAAAGCTCCCTACACCAGTTCAAAGTGGACAACAACCACTCCCGTGCCAGCTGGAACCATTTGAGGTCGTTGGAATCGATCTGTACAGTGCCCTTCCTATGACTCACACAGGTAATTGATGGATAGTTGCAGCCGTCGACTCTCTGACACGCTACTCCGAGACAGCTTCAGTGACTTCTATCTCAGCTTCTGAAGTTGCTGACTTTATACTCTGAGCCTTAATCATTCACCACGGTGCTCCTCTTGTCACCCTGAGCGACCATGGAAATGAATTCTTTTCACAACTCGTCGACGAAGTGCTCAAGGCCTTCGGCACCACCCACAAAACAACCTTCTGTTACCATGCTGTCAGACATGATAGCTGTGTAAATTCAACCAGCCCACAGAAACTGAGACGCAGTTGGGCCAATCGTACAATACCTAATTTCAGTGCACAATCTGTTACTCGTCATTCTACCTCGTCTATGGTCGTTCTCTCTTTTCTTTTGTTGGCGTCTTTCTTCTCTGCGCCTGTTAAAACATCTTCATCCTCCACTGTACAATACGTGTCTCGTCTGCTTCATTGTCGCCAGCTCACAATCATCAACATCGAAGCAAAGCAACAGGACCACAAAGTTGACTATCATGCACCCCATCGCGTCATGTCCTTCAGCCCTGGTGATGAAGTGTTGCTTTGTGCACTAATACGCACTCCTGGCTTGGGCGACAAGTTCCAATACCGCTTCATTAGGCCCTACGTTGTCTTGGGGCAGACATCTTTCGTCAGTAATCTAGCGACAACTGTTCCTGTTCCGACGCACCACCACACCGGCGCCACCGAAATCGCTCATCTATCTCCAAAGAAGCTATTCACATAATAGTTTTCTTCGCTTTAACCTGCGGGCAGGATGACCGCTCTCACGTGTGGGAAATTAGTGTACGCATTGATTATACACATCTTAGTTCTTCATACAAGTTCAGTATTATCTGTGTTCTTCGTCATCATCGGCTGTGGGAACTAGGCTGGACTGTCATCTGCGCCATGGTTGGGCTCGCTTCTATCCCCGCGTCTTCGCGGCCCTATAAAGGTCGTGTTAACTACTGCGTCACATTATATATATATATATATATATATATATATATATATATATATATATATATATATATATATATACATACCATATGTATGCGTTTGTGTTTGTTATGTGCAGGTATGTTTTTGTGTTAATTACGCATATTTTTGAAACAGCATCCAAAAGGCACTCGAAAACGGCTACTGCACCCAAGCAAAGTAAGTGGATTTTGCAGTATTTAATGAATTACCTGTTTAATCAGAAGATAAGTCCAACAATTATTATGATATAAGACCGATAGGTAAATGACGCGTGTGTCTGATTTGTAAGTAACGTGGCTTGCACCATCACCAAGTTATCAGAAGTCAGCCACAGATGTTGAGACTTAGGTCTGTCTAAGCCAATTCATCATTGAGTTTAAAATAAGCGTTCGGCTTGCAGACAAGTGGAACACCACGGCGTATGATAAGCAGGAGCGAACCGCTAGTATTGATTTCAATAAAACTCCAGTGGACCATTTTCCTGTAACAATACTTACGAATACCACGACAGGTGGCAAGTGGATAACGCCGTCATACAATCTGCTATTAAATGCGAAGCATTTCTTGGCCTTCTGCAGGCACCTTGGATGTTTCTTTCTTTCTATCTATCTATCTATCTATCTATCTATCTATCTATCTATCTATCTATCTATCTATCTATCTATCTATCTATCTATCTATCTATCTATCTATCTATCTATCTATCTATCTATCTATCTATCTATCTATCTATCTATCTATCTATCTATCTACTTAGCCGCCTACGTCTGGGTGCTCTCGTGATCGCATCCTTAGCTTGAGGTAGACCAAATTTATTATGGGATTATGGGAAGGTAAAAAAATTTGGCGATTATGTCTGGCTGGTCAGGATATGAATAACGTGAAAACGTCGTCGCGTACGTCGTGAAAAGCATTCCTCCAGACATGTGCGGCGCTCATCCGTATACCATGGGCCGCGTTATGCTGGTGTGCGCTTCAGGTGGTTGACAGTTTATATCTACCCAGGAACGGCGAAACAGACATTGGCCATTCGAATGCAACAGGGTTAAGAAAAACTGACATCGGCAGCGCTTACCAGACGAATGCGAAGAATAAATATCAGGGTCTCAGTTGGAATCGAACCCAAGCATTTCGCATGGCGATCAAGTATTCTACCACAGAGCCACACCGTCTCGAAGCTGCTCTGGAAAAAGACCCTACGCAGGCTTAATGTTGGTGCAACGTCAATTGTGGCGGCAGTGCTGGCTATCTAATTTAAAAAAGAACATATACATATGTATTCGTGCTGTAGTTAGTCGTCGTACACTGAAGTTGGTCTACGTAGCACTATCCAGGACTACCATCCTCGCAAGCACAAGCGCTACATATCAACTTACCGCTTCTGGTGTTGGTAATACCCGTGTTGCTGTTGTCATCGTTACGCAACTGTAAACAACTGGTTATATAAAACATGTGCGACCATTTACCATATGTCTGTGCGTACAGCACTTGTACAAATGTTTAGCGCCATTTCACAACGTATCGCTCAATTAAATTATACCACAGTGACCTTCCTTTTGCATACTTCGAATAACATCGACTCCCATTGTACGGGGGTTCTGCCGAATTTTTTTCGATATTAATCGGCCTTTACAAACTAATGCACAAGTTGAAATTTCCCTACAGTCGAAGTGAATTTCTAGTGATTGATTCTAGGTAGATATAACAAAAATGCAGCATTTGGAAGACATGAAATGGCAACATTGCATGAAGGAAGCAAAACATTTTCGTCACCTATTTGCCAGCGTAGTCCCAACGAAGGATGACATGTTAAAAAGGTATATAGGCCCTTAATTTTTGAACATTGACGTAATTTAGTTTGTTAGTCCGGTAGCAAGTCAATTCTCCATCCTGTGAAGAAACGGAAAGTTCGCCTTTCAACTATACGAGGAGCCGTGGTTGTTCAAGTACAAGCGCACATTAAGCGTAGGATTAACAGGCTTTCGCCACAGTAAATAAGCCGCGCTGCCGTTTAGATGTTGAGTACGAATACACAACCTTCTTCTTTGGTGCTGATACTAATTTATGTTCGGTAGAATGCGCCAACACGTTTGCACTTAGGTATAACCAAACATTAAATGACTGCCGTTGACACAAAGAAGTTCCGCCAACGTACACCTGGTTTCTATATTTGCCACATCAGGCTCCCTGATTTTTGTTATCGAAGGTGACGAAAAGCTTGCAACAAAAGAATAGATAGAAAACCCTGAATTCTAAGAGGAAGCTCAGAGGAGGATATGCCGTATAATCACTAACTTTAGAATCAACGAGAATTAACTTAATTTAATTGCTTATGCATTGCTTTCCAAGTTTTACATAAAGTGTCCTTTACACTTGGGCATAAGCCATATTCGATGTGATTTTAAAAAAAAAATTTCATTCTCTTTCGTTCGACATCAATTGGTAACCCCGAGGGAGAAGGCTATCAAGTATTACTATGAGGTCCGTTTGAGGCCTTAGGCCATATAATATATTTTAGGGTATGGCATCTTACGCAAAGATATCCTTCAATCGCTTAAGAGGTGACGCATTTAAAGAGCACATGGAGAGATCAATACATATGCAACCTTTGTGTCATGGTGCAGATATTTGTCCATAGTGGTAATCTTTAATTCAAAAAATCTTACATTACAATTCTTTTTTCTCCCGAAAAAGCTTTTACTCTAAGCGGCTTTTAATTTCAAAACTGTTTTTACGTTTTCCAGAAATATCTAAGCAGATAACGCCAAGGCGCGAGTGCAAATATGGTGTCATTGATAGTGGAGGCAGCACGAATGTAAGACGGCAAGACTCACTGTGCCAAACGAATGCAATGCTGAAATACGGAGGTCGTACACATGTTACAGAATAACGACTTATGATGGCAGTAGCATGCAAGCAAACAACTGAGGCCATTGGATGAAGGCGCTAAAACCCTGCAATGAGCTGGAATTTTTACCAATGAGAGGACATCTTTATGTAGTACAGTGACTGCTGGTATTGCCTTGTCGGTTCAGGGGAAGCGCCCTATTTAGATACTCAGCATCGCCTGTATAAATTTAGTGCTTGTCTTACGCTACTGACACTCATTGATGCCACTCAATCTCGAATATGGCTACAACATTCAGATTGTAGCTAGAGGAGGAGGAGAAGGAGGATAAAACTGTATTGTCGACGGCCTTGGTGGCGCGAATCCTACGCCTAGGTGTCAGCCAGGAGCCCTTGGGCCCTGGGGACGCCCTCGGCCCGTCGGATTGCCCAGAGCTAGAATGCAAAATGTCTGGTCTACAATTTCTGAATTAGGTTGCATTACGGCTGGGAACAATTAATATTCGGCCTTATGCCATGACACTGATTATAGGCAACTATGGCGCTTTAGGATGCACTACTGCTAAACAGAGATAAACGAAATAACTGCATTTAATATTTATTTATTCTATTAGAAAATCCCTTGTAAGTGGGGTCCGAAAAAATGTGTTTTGGAGCGTCTCTGCATGTCGATCAAAAGCACATAATGTTCTTCTTCCTTTTTGCAGAAGTTCCACAACGTAGAGGAGCTGGAGGTATGTAATGTGCTCATTGAGGTTGAGTAAAATTAGTTACAGAAGAACTGACATTTGGGCAAGTTGGAATCGCTTATGCATCTTTGAACTAGGCAGCGCAAAAACTAGGACACAAGAAGAAGTACAAAAGTATTTCTTCTTGTGTCCTGGGACGCGAGGCGAACGCTCGGAGCGATAGGACGCACTGCACATCGTCTCCCGAGTCTTTCGGCATTTTCGCTGCGACGCATGCTTACCGACCAATAATTTATGTACGAGTGGGTGCATGAAGTTGTTAGGAACGCGTGGATACCACTCTCTACGCTGGATTCTTCAAGATTCTCCCAGGAGAGTTTGTTGACCCGGCCAACGCCGCTCGCCGCCTTGAGCCTAGCTGGCTCAGCGCGCGTTCGGCTCCTTGCCTAGGCCTTGCGCCGCATCTGTGGCTACCCACATCATCGTGCCCCGGCTGCCCACCAGCATGGAGTACGTCGTAGAAGGTCATACTATCTCTGAAGAGGAGTGGTCGGACGACTCGTGGCAATCGCCCGGTTATCGTGCCCAGGAACGACGCCGACGGGAACTTCAAAACCAAGGCAAGCCCGTTCTTCAACCGAGTGCGTCGGAGAATGTCCGCGCCGCTGTGCCGGAACGCCAACCCCAGCTTAAGCCACGTCCGCCTCGGTTACGTCGGCGGGCACCACTTCCCCGATTGCCGCAAGACTCCATCCATATAGTAGGACGGCCAAGAACGCCAATCGACTTGACGAAAGTGCCGCCGTGGCAATTGCATGACGCCCTGCTCAAGGCAGCATCGCTGCCAGATCAGCCACCGGCAAGTCGGGATCGTCTTCGGACGCACCCCACCAATAATACCTTTACTCTGAGCGTCATCGACTCACAACGCGCCCAGGCCTACCTTCGTGTGAAGTCTATCAGCGTTGGCACTGCTACTATCGAGCTCCATGTCTATGCCCCCCCCTCCGGACGACGCCGTATGAGGCATTATGTTCCATGCATACGACGACTTCTCGGACGACGAGATACTGGCGGACCTACAAGCCAGCAACCCCGACATTCCTATTGTGAGTGGACGACGGATGGGCCAAACTAGGCACGTCGTGGTTGCGCTAATGACCAAGACTCTTCCGAAGTGGATATTCTACCACGGCACCGACATCAGGCTCTACCCATTCTACAACAGGGTGGAATCATGTTTCAACTGCCTCAAGGTCGGTCACCGCGCGGATGTTTGCCCGATGCCACGAAAGCAGCGGTGCCGCCGTTGCGGAGAGGAACACCCTCCACCAGGAGAGGGCGAAACACCCACGTGCACGCCACGCTGCATTGTCTGCAGTGGTGCACACAACACCGGTAGCTCGAACTGCAAGTATCGCTTTATGAAGAAGGCGCCACCCACCCCGCAATTGAAGCAAGAAGCGCAAGAACCTACACGGAACATCCTTCGCAACCCGTCCCACAGCGGCACCTCCAGCAGCCGTTCACCGTCCCCTCGGGACCATTCTACATCTTTCCCCCCCACTCGGGAACAGCAGCAGCCAGCAACAGCGCTGAGAGAGCAAGTCCCCATTCCGGCGCTCAGGGTCTCGTCCGGCTAAACGCCGCAACAGCAGGTCCCGATCGCACACCCGGCGCCCGAAGTCCCGCTCAGCGCAACGCCGAGACAGCAGGTCCTCATCCCGCTCACAGCACCCGAGGTCCCAATCAGCCGGACGCAGCCCATCGGCGTCGCGTTCATCCAGTCGAGGTCCCGGAGAGGCGTCGAAGTCGGTGGCCTGGCAGCGGGGCCCCCCCGGCATCGCTACAATCACCCGACCCACAGGTGAGGGAGTTGGCAAAGGAGAATTCTGCACTGAAGGCTCAAATTTCGGCCCAGCAGTCCCAGATAGCTAAATTGACTAGCTACATTCAGTCTCTAGAAGCCAAAATTGACAAAGCAATCAGCTTCCACAAACAAACTACGCCCACACCATCCCAAACACAAGAAACACACCCTAACCCACATACAACGCACCACACGGCGTCGGCGCCAGCTCCTCAACCTCACAATGCCAATAAACGCAAGGCAGATACATCCACCGCTTCACTCCACGCAGAAGTGGACATCACCACAACAGTAACGAAGGCAGTCACAGCAGCCATCTCTACCTTACGATCCGATTTAAAATCCGAACTAGAAACGCGCTTTAATGCGATCCACCAAACCATCCTAGAAACAAATACTTCGTTCGCCGTGCTCAAGAGCTCGACCGAAGCTGCACTGGCCGACTTCAGTGTGCAGTTGGCCATAGACCGCACACCGTCAAACAGCCGGCAACCGCCGGCCTCCACGCCAACAACTACGTAGTCATGGCTGCCCGCCAAACGCTCACCGTTTGGCAATGGAACTGCCGGGGCTTCCGCAATAAGAGGAGCCACCTGCAGCAACATACCCAGCATATTCAGAACCACGCACAAAATGGGGAATGTATGCCGGACATCATAGTTTTGCAAGAAACTAACAGTGCCGCTAACTTGCCTGGATACGCATCATATAATCAGAAAATAGACATGTCCTTAAATGCACAGTGCCACACTGCCATCTTAGTACATCAAAATCTCACAGCTATTCAACATGAAATCGAGGGCACTGGCATTCATCACACACTGGTGGAAATCGTACCGAAAAGAAGGGGAGACAAGCCACTCCTCATTCTAAATATATACAGCCCACCTAGAGATAGAGGCGCGGATCTCCCTTACATATTTCGGAAAGCATCGATTCTGGCCAAGAATGCAAAGCTGCTGGTACTAGGCGATTTCAACGCAAAGCATCCCGAATGGGGATATCCCAAATCGGACTCCAAGGGTCTCCGATTATGGGGCATCATACACGACCTAGGTTTCAGTATCCTCAACGACCCACAGCAACCAACGCGAGTCGGAAACAGCGTATGTAGGGATACTACACCGGACCTCTCCCTATGCAGAAACACACAGGGTGCCCGATGGCAAAACACAGGTCACACGATAGGAAGCGATCATTTTATTCTAGCGATAACCATCGAAATGACCACTAGCAATTCAAAAACGCGAGCGACAGCTCGCATTACAGACTGGGACAAATTCCGTCAACTGCGCAAAGAAACGGCACCTGAATCCATATCAGACTTGAACGAATGGATCCATTCGTTGAGTCGAGATGTGGATGCTACATCATACCAAACAAACGTAACTCAAGACCAGCCGTCAACAGATTCCCGCCTTCTACATATGTGGGAGGCGCATGAAAGCCTCATGCGAAGGTGGCGGCGCCAACGTCACAACACCAGGCTCCGCCGCCGCATTTCGAGGCTCGAACGCGAAATAGAAGCCCACGCTGCTGTGCTAGCACGCCAGCAGTGGGGCCAACTTTGCGGCAGTCTCAATGGTCAGATGGGCTGCAAGAAAACATGGCATCTGCTGCGACACTTGCTTGACCCCGGCAGCTCCAAGTCGGCGGCGCGCAAACAGCTTGCGCGAATTATCCATCAATACCCGGGCACCGACGAGGAGCTGCTGGAGGAGCTCATCACCCGCTACATCAACACCTCCCACGCACAAAGCAGCACAGAGCAGTTGCCCCAGTACACTGGAACCTCGAACGAACAGTTGGACGCCGACATTTCGGAAAGCGAGGTTTGCGTAGCGCTACATAAACTGCGCACAACATCGGCGCCTGGCCCTGACGGGGTCACAAATAAGACGCTGCGCAACCTCGATCCACAGTCAGTGGGGGCCATTACAGAATACGTAAATGAGTGCTGGAGGTCCGGCCAACTACCACCAGAATGGAAACACGCAAGAGTCGCCTTTATACCGAAACCGGGCAAGAAACTCAACCTGGAGAATCTTCGCCCCATTTCGCTGACCTCGTGCCTGGGCAAACTAATGGAGCACGTTGTGCTCTGCCGCTTGCAAAATTTCGCGGAAGAGCACAGCCTACTTCCCCCCACGATGCTGGGCTTCAGGGCCCATCTATCCACTCAGGATGCGCTCATCCAGTTGCATCACGATCTCCTACGCCCTGGGAGTGGTACTAGTACTAAGGCTTTGCTCGGTCTGGATCTTCACAAAGCCTTTGACAACGTGAAGCACACTGCCATACTAGCCAGTCTATCCGAACTACAACCCGGAGAACGCATATTTAACTACATACGTGCTTTCTTATCCGACCGAACAGTTGAACTCTCGGTGGGCGACCTCCGTTCCAAGCTGATCACTCTCGGTGATCGCGGCACTCCGCAAGGAGCTGTTTTGTCCCCTTTTCTATTCAACCTCGCTATGAGGTCACTACCCTCAAAACTCGACACAATACCCGGCCTGCGATACACCCTCTACGCAGACGACATTACGCTCTGGACGACTGTGGGATCCGATGGTCAAATTGAAGAGACCCTTCAAAGGGCTACGGACACAGTCGTTCAGCACGTGTCGGCTGCGGGTTTAGAGTGTTCGCAGAGCAAATCGGAGCTACTATTACTCCGACCTCCAGACCGCCGAAGAATTAAGACTCCACTTCCTAGCATTAACGTGTATATCAACGACACGCCAATACCACAGGTGGGCCATATGAGAGTACTCGGACTTATTGTGCAATCCAACCACCATAACAACATTATGCTGGACCGCCTCACCGTAACGGTGAACCAGACGGCCCATCTCATATCTCGAGTGAGCGCGCGCAATCGAGGCATGAAGGAGAAGGAATTGCTACAGATAATCCAGGCCTTCGTTTTGTCGCGCTTCACATATGCCCTTTCTTATTTGCACCTCCTTCAGTCTGAGCGAGCCCGACTCGACCGGCTTATACGCAAAGCGTATAAGGTGGCATTGGGGCTGCCCCGAAACACCTCGACGGAGCGCCTCCTCAGTCTTGGGCTGCATAACACCTTAGACGAACTTCTCGAAGCGCATCGTACGGCGCAAATTCACCGATTACAGGGAAGCAGGACGGGCCGTTGGATCCTTGCTAACATCGGGCACGCGGTATCTCCCACGGGTAATGATCCTGCCGTCATCCCCCCCCAAACATCAGAAAGAAATTCCTCATAAAGCCACTACCGAAAAACATGTTGGCCAATCACCACGAAGGCAGAAGGAAAGCGAGGGCCAAATCCTTGCACAAAACGTACGCGTCCAACCCCGCAGTGGCGTACGTTGACGCCGCCCAATACCGAGACTTCACCAATGCATACGCAATTAGCGTAATCACTCTTCCCGGAAACAACGCTAATTCGCCCCAAATTAAAACGGCTGGTTCCGTCCGTGTGCTTAACACGACGGAAGCCGAGGAAGCGGCCATAGCGCTAGCAGCAGCAGCCGGATTCAGCACTATACTCAGCGACTCAAAGGCTGCTATTTCCAACTTCGCACGTGGCATTGTGGCCCCCACAACGCTGCGTTTACTCTTGCCCACTCTCCTGACAGCTACTGAGGAAGACACACTATGCTCCATTGAGTTGGTATGGGTGCCAGCTCACGCGGGGAACCCGGGGAACGAGGCGGCCCACCAATATGCTCGAGGATTCGTCAGCCGAGCGGTGGTACCCGCCTCTGATCCGGGCAACCCTGGTGAGGCCTTGACATCCTACCATGACATCACGCATTATTACCGCCTTTCGAGGCAGTTAAAACCACCCCCCGCACCATAAGTTAACTAAGCGCCAGGAGGTTGTCTGGCGCCGACTGCAAACTCATTCATTCCCGTGTCCATACATTTATGCACGTATATACCCCGACACGATTGACCCGCGTTGCTCCCATTGTGGGTCAATAGCTACACTCAGTCGCATTCTCTGGGCCTGCAGGGAAGATCCCCCCCCCCCTCCCGATCTCCTGGCCACTCCCTCACCTGAGGGGTGGGAGGCAGTTCTGACCTCCAGCAGCCTGGCAGTTCAGCTCCAGGCCATACAGAGGGCAGAGGAGGTGGCCGCCAAGTTCAGCCTGGCGGATCACCTGCCTCCTTAGTCTGACGACAATAAAGTTGTGTTCTCTCTCTCTCTTCTTGTGTCCTCGTTTTTTGCACTGCCTAGTTCAAAGATGCATAAAACTAGTTCCGTTCATGCTGTTTATATCGAAGATCAAGTCTAATGTTTCTCCAGAAGTTTCCAAAAAATTACTACTGTACATGTACTGCACATATGAATAACAAATTATCTTTTTATGAATAACCACTGCCCGAGTGAAATGAACATGCAAAACTCGGGCCAGCTAACAATAATTTATGCTGATGGTGTATTAACAATTGAGGTAAACATTGCCTTGCTGTTTTAGTTACATACTGCAAAGAAAAATCTGCTGTTTTCGATGATTGCTTTTGCGTTCCACACGGTCACGTATATCCATCCAGTGCTTTATGGGAAAAACACGTCTTTAGACAACTGTGTGCCCATAATTAAACATAGAGAAACTAATTGGCGCTATTGCGCAACGGACAATAAATGCGGACAGCGTGCAGAAGTGGTGTAAGCCTGGAGTAAGAGCGGAGTTTGTGGGCGACCTATGTTATTAGTGAGCTTTTAACTAGCAATATATCAATTAGTATGGTCTTAATGGGTATGGTGCTAATTAATACAGCCTGAGTTCGCATGGTACTAATTATTATGGCCTTAAATAGCCCGGTTCTAATTAGGCAGGTCCTGATTAGCAAGGTCTTGATTGCCATAGTCTTAAATAGCTTTGTCCAAATTAACTAGGTTTCATTAACATGGTAATATTTAGAGAGGCCCTCTATCTCTCTCTGTTCTTGTCAGCCTATTCCTATTTTTCTGTCTACTTCTTTCTTCGTCTCTGTTTCTTTCTCTCCATTGTCTTCTGTATTTAAGTTCTTTGCTTCTTTTTAATTTTCCTCAGAAGGCACTCGCACTGAAGAAACGCTTGCGCATCCATCATGTCAACCTCAATGGGTGTGCGCGCCTCAGGCCCTATTAGCGGCAAAACGAAGGCAATAAAGAAAAGTGGTTGAGTTTTTTCCTCATTTCTCGAATGTACTTCGTCAAGAGCAAACTGTTTTTATAGTCACTCCCAAGATAAGAAGAGGATGAAGCGAGCACACTGTGGCCGAGTTATTTCGTTGAACGCGCTCGGCAGAGGTTAGTGTTCTGGTCACGCGAAACGAATCGTAGGACGGTGGGATCAACCATGTTTTCCTCTCAGTTTTGTCCTCTTTTGCGCCGTGCTAGTCTTTTGGTCTTTACCCCCCCCCCCCCCCTGCCTTCATTCTTGCACCCAAGAAAAAATTGTGGCCCTCAAGTGAGACTCCAAGACACTAGAGTAAACAATACCAACAGTTGCGCTGGTGTGGAATAAGGGTGGATGTGCTCAATTTTACTGTGACAGCGCACTGAAATAATGGCTAGGTTTTATGCTGAATGCGTTACATTTTTTTATGGATATGAATTGGTCGGCTATTACAAAAATAACTATGTATTAGAGATTAGGGAAAACTTGTTGTGTGCGCGTGCAGTTCAATCACCTGTGCTAAGAAGCCACGTTGATTGTCCGTATGACCATGTAGTAGAGCTAGAAAAGTGAAACACTCGCGTTTGATCCAACAAAGTTCATAAGAAGTGCACCACAGAATATACGTTCTGCATTTTTTATCTTCCAGGCAACGGGCAAAGAAGAAATTACACTGTTTCGAGTGAGTATGGTTATGCAATTGTAGACTGTCAAGAAGAAAATAAATACGGCTTGTGACGGCGTACACATCATGTTAATACCAGTTGTGAGTACAATGAAACATGGCCTTTAAAAAGCTATGCATAAGTACGATGTACATGCAGAAGTACCAACTGTCTGTATCTTGCTGACTCAGTAGAACTGTATGCACACGCCAAATGCACGGCACGCATGCAAAGAAATACAAAAGACGCTTGCTTTGTAAAGAATGCAAATTAACATCAAATGAGATCACTTACAATATAATTCAGTCAATTGAACGGCGCGCCTTTCTCGCAAACAGGGGACTCGGCAGCGATCGAAGTGACCTTCGTGCGCTCCGTAACAGCAACGCAATCGCTCCGGTGAAAGCCGAAGACGTACAAGCCATTCCTGACGCGAGATAACCGCGCACGGGCGACCACGCACCGTAGGGCGAAGTACACGCTTATAGAAGCGGGGCGCCGAGCGCGCCCTTCGCTCCATCTCGCTGGTAATGCTGCGAACACGCTGATATGCCCCCGCCAGCACTAAATGGTGTAGATAAATAGCTCGCTGTTACTACGTCGAAGGGCGTGCGAATTCGTGGCGCAGTGGTTAACGCGGCGCCTTGCGGAGCGAGAGGTCGCGCGTTCGATATCGCGTGTCGGAAAATATTCTTCTGAATTATTTTCTTCGTGGTTTGCAGGGTGCCCACTACGTTATAAAAATCACAATTTTTGTGACGTAGGGAACCACCAGATATGACAATCAGCAAATATTCGTCCTTCTGCGGAGAAGCCAGGTACCCGCTCCACATCTTTAAAGCTGATGACGATGAAGAATTATGGCTGGGCCAATTGTAATAAGTTGGAAGCTTTCAGTTACCCACTTGTTGAGCAATTCGCACTGTGTGACGCATGGTTGTTATTTTACTCTTACACCACGCTAAACTCCACATGTTAATGCCCTTGACTAGGTGTTAAGTGATGTTACGGATTTTTAGTCATGTAACACACTCAGTCGTCACAGTTATTGCATTGCATGCCGGATGAATCGTTGTACGTGTCGTAAGAGCGAAGCAAACGTTGAAGCAGAGAACGAAGCGAGCGCGTGCTGGTTCATGATGATGATAAAATTATTTCCGCACTACCTGGCGCAACGAAAAGCTTAAACAGCTCCACCATTAAAACGAAGTCGATTTAGTAAGGAAGAAACTTGGGGCACTTTACACTCAATGCCTCACGGAGGAGGAGGAGTGAAGGAAGGAAACGCAGGAAGGTCAATCAGACGCTAGTCCGCTTTCCTATCCTTCACTGGAGGGTCCACGAGTGCCTCAAACGAGCGGAAGTGCCAGTTAGCTGGAAAATGGACATTACATGATAGCCCAAGAAAGGATACGTGTACGACTAGAAGAATTTCGGCTCATCGCCTTTTTTGGTGGTGTACGAAATATTTACGAACAAAAATTGCAGAATAACCTTTCAGTTGGCAGTATGCGGTTGCCTTCCTAAGTCCCTGTTTAAGTTACGCGCTTGTATTTCAAGATCATGAATCGTCAACTCCAAAAAAAACAGCAATATTTACAAATATTGGAGACCAGTTCCGCTGAATTTTGAACAGTAGCGAACATCTTACGAACGGGGAACTTGACAACAACTCGTTTGTAGCACAAGGCAACAGGAAAATCAGTAACGATTTCTGCAGTGTTGTTCACTGCATACTTAAAAATGTTTAAATGATTTTCAGTCACGTGGTTGAATGACCTAGACTGAAAAAGTACTGACTTACGACCAAATATGAATATTCTGAAGACAAAGACAATATTGGAGGGCCTGACAAAGAATACAGAACTCAAGTTTGTAAGCTACCATCTGGTCGTGCACAGGAATATGTATGCCTAGGTAACTTACAAACAACGGAGTGTACTCATAAAAACAATTCCCCGAAAAAAATTCACAGTTTTGCCTCAACGGCGAAGCAATGAATGCCATAGCAATAAATTGGAATGCCACACAAAGAACGACAAGTAGCTCGATAATTTTAGTGCGCCGCTGAAGCACAAAGACGGAAGCTCGACAAGAACACGCAGGTATACACAGGACACAGCGTGAACTAACAACTGTCAGAGCTGTTACGTCTTAGTGTTTTAGCAACGCGCTGCAAATGTCGACAATGGAGAACCCGACGCTCTTAGATATTAGGGGCGAAGCACCTTAGTGTCTAGGCTTGTCCGTTTTGCGTTGTCCGCGCTCACGGCACAGCACATGAAAGGTACCCAGTATACTCCATGACGATGAGGATGACGCTGAAGACGATGAAGGATGAGCGCGTTCCAGACCCCACATTCTCTTTCTGCCATGGATCAAAACGAACGTGAACGCGCTCTCGCCCGCGAAAGGCAACGCTGACGCAGACAACAAGCTACCCCGAAAGCTAGAGCTCGCGAAGCAGCAGCGAAGCAGCAGCAAAGCGGCAACACCGACAACAAGCTGCTACTCGGAGGAAAGAGCGCGGCATGCGGCGGCTCAACGTCTACGCAGACAGGAAGCTACCCGGGGGCAAGATCTCGGGAAGCCACGGCAAAGCGGCAACGCCGACAAGCTGCTACACCGGCTTTGAAGGCCCGAGAAGCGGCGACTCAACGGCAAAAACATGTTGTATATACTGTACACACGCGTTGTCACTCATTTACATGCGTGAGTGGGCAATGTCAGGGGTGATTTACGGTGAGAACGATCCCCAGTGCTTCGCCTATTCGTTATGATTCACTTCGCGAAGATGCGTGGATTTTTTTCTTTTTCTTTTACGCTGCGGTACGGGGAGTGACCCCTCTGCATCTCCTGCCACGTGATGGCGTCTGAGCCAAGGTGTTCCCGGCGATCTTTTTTCTCTTTCCACATCACGAGTGGGTACAGAAAGGGGCCACTTTATCGTCCGCGTCTCAAGGGCAGTTTTGAAATTGAAAAAAAAATGCAGGAGCGTTGCGTGATTGAAAACACGCTCAAGCTCCTCTGAGATCTGCGTACCGCCAGTGGTAAATGGTGTATACGAATAGCCTGCCGTTAACTTGCTGGCGCAAGCGTGGCGCGTCGTATAGTTGTTTAAGGCGGCGCGCTGTGGAGCTAGGGGTCACTGAATCGAATCCCCGGTCGGGTGCCTGTCGGACGATGAGGTTGGAAACCGCACTGCTTGGGGGGCGAAGACATTGCGCGCATCCGCAATCCAGTGCAATCGATGAAGGGCCATTTCCTCCATTGTTTTTCCAGCCATTGAGGTGAGAGAAATGGGCCGATACGATTTGATCGCACGAGGCGACTTGCCTCGCTTGAGGACCGGGATGACAGTTGCCGTGCGCCACTGGTCAGGAAGGGATCCACTCGCGAACACCCGGTTATAGGCCTCCAGCAGGATTGCGCTCTTGGAAGCGTCGAGATTACGCAAGATCTGATGGGTTATTCCATCCGGGCCAGGTGCGCTGCGTTTTCGCTTTCGCGGATGAACACGCTCGAGCTCGCAGAGGGTGAAATCCTCTTCGCAGAGCGAGCGGATGTCTGCGGCGAGAGTCGGCTCAGGGAGAGGGAGCGGTGGCGCAGTGTAGCTCGTGGTGCGTGCAACTGCACCCGGGGCAGCGGGAGCAGCAGGCACGAAGGAGGAGGCAATCAGTTCGGCAAGGTCCATTTCTGAAATGCCGCGCCCCACAGCGATGGTTAGCACATGGTAGCGTGGAACCTTGGGGTTAAGCATCGCACGCAGTATGCGCCAGCCGCGGCCACGGCGACGTGGGTCTTTTAGTGATGAGCACACACCCGTTCAGCTGCGGTCACGAAGCTGCTCAGCGTGACGTCGGCACACCGCGTCGAGTCTGTTGTGGCGGTGGAGCGCAGCGCCTGTATTTGAGCGCGGCGGCGGACTGCGCGAAGGTTTAGAAGCTTCACATCCGGGCAGGGTGTCCCGCAGGCACGACACAGAGGGTCGTAGCTCGCTCCGCGCACTTCGCGATACGCGGCTGGGATGACTTGCTGAGAGCGTGATCGGAAAGTGGTCCGAGCCGGCCGTGTCTGGTTCGCGCTTCTACTCATAGGAACAACGCTCCAACACGAGGGCCAGGTGAATCACCACGGCGGCCACACCTCTACGGGCGAAGGTAGCTTCCCCAGAGTTCAGGACGAGTAGGCCCGTGGACGCAATGACATCATTCAGGTCCCGACCACGCGCAGAAGTTCGTGGACATCCCTAGCTCACGTGGTGAGCGTTAAAGTCACAACACACAAGGCCACTGTGAAGGGCCGCGACTAGTGGTGGCAGGAATGCAAAACTGGCAACGCTGACGGGGCGAACATTCCGAAAAGCAACCGTTGTCGCCGGCGAAGCTCTCACACCGGCCGCAGGCCAGATTGATGCCGATGATGTAGCAAAGCCTACTTCAAACCGCTTCGAAGTTTTAGCCGGTGAAACTCCAGAAGCAACCGCTGACGATCGCGACAGCTTACTTTTGTTACCGTTGAAATTATCCTTCGCAGTTCTTCGTAACTCGGCTCTTTGAAGCGAGGTATTCGCGGCGTGTCGGTGGCTTGTAGTCGTGTGCTTGCATGGGCATCACCGTTGGGACAGACAGCTCGCGGTCGGACGCTCGCGCGAGTGAAACTTGTCTCTGTCCAGAGTGGTTCAGCGGTGCGAAAAAACATTGACACGTTGACACTAACACCAACCGGCCGTTGCAAATTCTCGCGGCGCTGATAATTTCGTTTTCTGTCGACAAATGCTCACACGGTGACCCACAGAAGGCGCCGGAGCTTCACACCGGCGTGCTAAACAGATGCCCGCAAACACACGCGCGCGCGCGCGCACACACACACACACACACACACACACACACACACACACACACACACACACACACACACACACACACACACACACACACACACACACACACACACACGTCGCAAGCAAAAATGGTTTTTAAAACTCCCCTAGGGAGTTTCTAACCACGTGACCTGAAACTCCGTGGGGAGTTTAACAAGGTCATGTCGTTCACAAACACCGTCATTAAGCAAGGGTGTTTTACGACGACATGTGCCGAGTTCACTCCGCTACCACGGAGTAAATAATTGGGGCATGGGAGTTTTGGGGGGCTCATATGCTGGAAAAGCTCCCATCTCGGCTAATTTTTGCTTACAGTGAGCATAACACGAAAGTAAAACGTGTCCTTACAGAACTAGTTGCATCTTTACTCTAAATTGATTTAAGAGAGCTTGTAAAATGTCTATTCGTGTTTGACAGCTACAGCACTATTTAACCTGGATGCATCCACGTTGACGCTTAGTGATACATATCGATCCCGATGACTAACGTCCGTTATTAATGATTAAAGAAACCCTTGTGGTCATAGATGATTGTGGTAGCTGTAGTAGTTAACGGTGAGAGTGGCATTAGGGAAAGTGGTGTGACAACCAGAAGAGCGTGACTGCTTGGACGCCAAACTTGGGCTAAGGGAGCCTACTCGCGGCGTGTTAGAGTTATTGAACACCACGGCCCAACTAGAGGGAAACACAAAGCACGTCGTGTCTTCCTTGTTGCCCGGCCGCGATCTTTCGCGGGAAGAAAGTAAGTGGGGAACGCGGAGTTACAGACAGGCGAAGCAGGCGCGCGTCGCACAGGTATTTTTGGTTTGGATGAGTGCTATGAGCAGGGTCGACGCTTGGGCTAAGGTCGGCACCTGGCGGTGTGTTAAGGCGTCGACAAAATTGCACCTCTCCTATAGGAAACGCGCCGAATGGGACAGACGCGTAGAAACGACGCGGTGAAGGAACGAATCGTGAATGTCACGGTCATGATGCATTACTTCGCTTTACCAAGAGCCCTGTGAGAGAACATCGTTCGATATAAAATGTGTGTTTGTAAAGCCTACAGAGTGCGTAACTTTGGTGCACTGGATAGCGTGCCTGGCATTTATTGTGGCGAACCGACAGGTCATGGGATCGACTGCCGTTGATGGGACTTTTTTTTTGTCATCTGATTATGTCTATTTTTGACGTCATTTCCGTGACGAAAATACGTCACTGAAGTCTTGGTGGACCCCAGCATGGTAAAAATGAGCGCGTTATTCTCTACTGGCCTTTCTCGCCTTTCCGGCCCACTTCGTGACGCATGAAGAGTAATTCCCGTGACGTCTATAGTGTACATACTCTTGATTGGTTCATATTGTCACGTGGTCGTGACGTTGACAAGGCAGCAGTCGCCTTGTCCAAAATGAAAGTCTTCATTTGGCCGCACTTCTGACCGAGAAATAGAAACTCAAACTAGAGGAAACAGTGCGCGCTGTACACTGATATTAGCGAGCACAGCGGCGGCCGTCGAGAAACTGGTCACCGTTGGAACGAGCCGTGTCATATACATCACGCATCGAATTGTAAAGCCTTATTACTGACTGTCACGCAAGCTCTGTACTACAATCGTGAACCTTCTCGAACACTGAGGCGCGATTCGCGCTCAGCATTGGTGACACTTTTTGTGGGCGTAAACAGAATACCACAAAAATGAAATAAGAAACGCCCGTGGCAACATACACGAAACATCAGACGTGAATCGTCTCCTGCACTGCTTTGCCATGCTGCCGCCCACCCGTTTTTCCTTGTCTCGCATGACTATTGTGCGCGATCAACTGATTTCACTTCATTTTGTGTGTTTCCGACTGCGCAAGCAGCGATAACAACGTGTAACCGACAGGCACGAAATCTTGATAGGCTCAACGGTTTGTGCTGACATTGCACACGTGCTTTTAACCCATTAAGGCCCACGGAAGAACTACTAGTCCGATTTTATTGACATTTTGTGTATTTAATTAACCGCAATAGACAACCACACGTACAAAGTTTCATAGAGTTACGTGTATTTGTTCAGGGGTTATGATACTGTACTATAAAAAGTACGCTGGGCCTTCGAGATCGCAATCGGCAAGCTGACTTGATGCAAGAATGGCGAGTACGCTGGGCTCTTGCCAAACGAATAACATAGTTATTTTGGCCCATGCAACTTAGTCAAGGACCAGTGCTTCATGAAAAGCGTAACGTCACGCTTTTGGCGACACCATTTTCGTGTATTGTGGCAGAATTCAACTGTTTTGCCAGCTTCTTGTTAAAATGGCCGTATGGGTAGAGGGTAATAGCAAGCACAGTAAAAGCTGGAGATCTTTGATACGTCTGTTGGGTACAACAAGGTGCAGTCAGTGTTTTGCTATTATGCGAGTAAAGGACAATATTCAGTGCGTAGAGGGTCTGCTAAAGCCTCCAGTGTGGTAGCAGACCCTTTATGCGTTGTCTGCGGCTATTTTGATCATCTGGGTAAATAGGGGCTGGTAGCACTTTTTCTCAGGGATGAAAATTTTCTTGTCATTCGCAGCTTGATCCTAGTGCTCAAACTTCCTCATGGCATTGTTACTGTGGATGAAGAAGGAGGACAGTGGCACTACGTTTTTTTTTCTTTTCAATGAATGGCCTCCATGATAGAGAGCACAGTGACTCAACTGTGTAGTCTTTCGTCAGCATAGCAACTATGCTGTTGTCTTTGCCATTTTCGAAACAAAGCTGCTTTCCTGAGTCAAAACAGAAGTTATCTTACCCACGTTCCTTTCGTTCTATGCTTTTTTATCGTTAGTAGAGACATCCATTCGTACTGTCGTCATTCCCCTCCTCCTCCTAAGTTCCCATGTTAGGGTCAGAATCGACAATTAAAACACGAAGATGCTCTCGTATATTCACAGCGACATCTTTCGCAGCCTCATGAGTCTGAGGTAACCGAAAAAACGGCATTCATAACAAAAAAAAAGCCGAATCAATCTATGATCCAACGCACAACAAGAGTTACATGTACGCTCCCACGAAGTCCCAGTGTACTAAATAAAGTACAGCAACATTTGATTACTCCTCACAGCAAAACTATGCATTCTACAGGCTTCTCGCGCTTTGCTGGGATTGAATTGCTCTTGCTGAAGCAGAAGCTGTCCATTTTTTCAACATATAAAATGTAAAACTTCAAATTAATTGAGAAAAAGTAGTACTGACCATGTGCGTTTAACAGGCTCTCATTTTCCTAAAGTTTGACGACTCAAAAAACAGAAAAAAATATCCCCGAGTCAATATTCCAAATTAGGATTATCTTCCTGCGACCTTTGGCATCAAAAATTGCAATAAGCAAGATGAGCATATTCATTTTTGTATTTTCTATTCCCGAAAAAGGAAGTGTACTTATTAAAGTACAGTGGGCCCTAATGGGTTAAGAAATAAGTGGGGAGGAGGAGATATCACCTGTAAGTATGGGTGAAGGCGAGCAGCAAACCACTTCCTCCTCTTTGAACGACGGGTGGTGAGGGGCCTTTTAAGCAGAGAATCAGTTTCCAGATCTTGGTCACCAAGTCTAAAAAATATGTGCGTCTCTGTGTGAGATCGTGTGTTTTTGTGGAGAACTTCCGATAATAACCACGTTAAAATAGTTGCAATATTTCTGTTCTGACGCAGAGTGCAATGGCGGAAGCGGACACTGCATCTATCCTCTAGGTGAGTTTTTATTTAAAAAAGTAGTTCTTTTTGCAATACATTTCGGTACTCTAAATAACGCGATACGCACGAAAGTCCACTCTATATCCTTCTCGATATAAAGTAAACTTCTAAAAAAATATTTGGGCAAATGTACTTGACACTTCCACGAATTCCAACCTAGGGAAACAGATGATTTTTTTTACGAAATGAGGATCTAAATGCACTTGAAGGACTTTACAAGTTGCACCACAGCCTGAAATTTGCATAGAAATGCCCCTCCTGTAGCATAGTTGCTTTCTATTTCTATTATTACAAGCCCTAATTTATGTGAGACATGAAAATCTTCTTTCATTTGAAGAGTCGTCCTCTTTTTTGAGATGTAACGTCAAGTGAAATCATTCACACATCCTTTTTGGCAATTATTATTTTCAAGTAGTATATCCGTATTTGATGCACGCTAGCTCTGGTGAGGCAGCAGTGTGGTACAAAGGTATAGTGACAACGGAAAATGTCATCACAAGTTACCGATGATAGGAGTGGCCATATCGAGACTACCACTCACAACTGGCGCTTCGCTATGACATAATTTGAGCCGGACAACGCCACTTTCGAACATCATTTGCTCCTGCGAATCTCGTAATTACATCTATTACATGCGTATTGACCGTGTGTTTGTATTTTTTCATTGATGTCTTCAGCACTAGTGATTCGCTTTTCCAATTCAGCTGCGTGTCGCATTAGCTTCAGTAAGGTCGTAACATAAGCACTAGCGTGAACTGTAATGTAAAATATCTCACAGATGTGCTTTTTTATGTGTTTCACAGAATTGCAATTTTCAGAGTGTATTGTAGAACGTGATGTTTTCAGCTTGTTTCCTAAGGGGTAAAATATTGCATGATACTACGCCCCTCTGCCGCTGAGGCACTGGCTGTATGCTATAGTGCCACATTAATATTCTGAACGTAATTCAGTCTCGACTAACAAAACATTGTGCAGATTACCGAGTAGCATAATGTTTCTACGAATTCGCACAAGCGTGAGATGCTTTGGTTTTCGGCGCATTTCGCATGTTGGTCAGTAAAGGCGTATGCTAGACATTCGAGAAGAAATTTAAATAATTGCGAAGTATTTCTCTCAAAGTATTAGCTAATGCCGTGTAGTACCATGTGCTGAGTGCATGTCATATGCAACTGAGCCTGCTACAGACACCACATGATTCGCTCTTGTCTGAAAATGAGTGTACATTTCGTTTCATTACTTTCAGCGTGCCTTTGCTCTAGGCCAGTTGAAGGTGGTTACCTCCGCGTACCTCCGGGGGAGTATCGTTGGTACTACAATACGACAACGCAGAAGTGCGAAAGAGGTTCGTTTCCGGCGGGTGGCTGCAACAGTTTTGACTATCAAGATAAATGTCAGATGCATTGCAAAAGCGCTACCGCAAAAGTGAAACGACTTTACCCTAGAGATTATTGGCCAGCAGGATTGCGTAAATAAACTACGGAGTTTGTTTATTAAATGCAATTTTTCAAACCAACTTTTTGGACTGCTTCATTACGCTTCTGTTGTCTTCGCATACTCTTTTATGCATTTTCTATGGCATTATCTAGAAGAAAACGACGTACCACCAAATACGATTTAACGCATTGTTTTGCTCTTCATAGTAAACAACGTTTGAGCAACATATTCCTATAAGCAATACTCATTCGCCGGAAGTTTCACAAGAGCTTTAAAAAGATTGAAGTATGGTCGCTTACGAGAGGAAGCTTGCTAGAAAAATTTACATGGAAATGTAGCCGGCAGTGCCAAAAAGCACTCAACGTCGGGAAATTTTTTAAGTTTTCAAAATCAACAACAAAAGTGAAATGTTTTTGCTGAACATGCCATTAGAAGAAACGAATGCTTTAAGCGAAGTTTTCTCGCGTGTAAGTTGCGCTGGCTCCGATTCTCTATGGTTGCATATATAACTAAGAAAGCTTCTCCATTCGGGGAGCCGAATAAAGACGACGTGATCTTTTCATGGGTACAACGCCTTGAGCAACAGGTAGGGGCGCATTCATTTTGCAGTAATGCTGCATGCAATCGCTTTCGGCTACAATTCAGCATATTTCCATCACAGTGTCCCAAAGCATATTTAAAGTAATCGATTTATTACTGGGGGGTCAGAATTTAATCAAGCGGCTAGTCGCTTCTTGCCTCATCTCCTCCATCAACACTGGATTGGTGGGAATAAAGATTATTATTATTATTATTATTATTATTATTATTATTATTATTATTATTATTAGGTATTTTTGATGAACATTTAAACAGCACAGCGTAAAAATAGGTGGCCCTAGAACTTTGCTTGTTGTATGCTGCATTTGGTTCCCATTGTTCTCCGCAGAATGCGCTCAACGAAATATAAATACGGTACGTTAATTTATTGCTGGCTGTCATGTGTGAGGAAAATATTCCGAAATGCCAGCGATGTTGCTGTTTTGAAACGTTCAACAGCAATAAAAAGTTAGAGTTTAATTATCAGGCACTTTATTCTAAGATACCCCACTGCTAGTAATTTAAGAACTCATACAGGAGCTACCCACACCTATACCCGGACAATAAATGCAAACTATGTACAATAGACAGGGCTACGTTTAAAGATATGCTGTGGGAATGTCCCAAATTATCAAGTTCTCCTGAGGCCCTCCGGGAGCGGTGGCGGCTCGTGTTACTCAGCTCGGAGGTGGGCTATCCAGCAGGCCAGGGAGGCTATGGGGAGACAAGGTCTCCTGGTACCTACCTGTGCGGTCTAGCCCGGACCACAAACATGCCGGGTCTTGTAATAAAGTTTATTATCTCACTCACTCATACTACAGTGACTGACTCAGGAAGGAAAGTGTAATATGAAGAACACAGAGATTTGGCTGTAATGCTTCAAACAAATTGACAAGGGTAGCGATGGGGGGCTTGCTGCGTACTTTCCTCCCTTCGTCCTTGTCTTTTCGCGCCTACATCCAAGAAGAGTCAAGAAAGATTCGTTAAAGCACTTTCATTTTGCAACCGAAATTAAGAAATAAGAGAGAAAAGCAGCCAATCATTTTATAACAATAATAATATCTGGGACATTACGTGCCAAAATCACGATATGATTGTCAGACACTCCGTAATGTAGGGTGCCCAAAATTTCGACCACGTGGTGGGCCAAGTTTTTAAAATGTGTTCCTTTAGAGTAGTACATGGACTCAAGATAACATATTCCTGGCAAAAATGAATGAATGTCGCGGGGTTACTGACGCATGGATGGCCGGACGGACGGATTAACGGACAGACAGACAGATGCACTGATGGACGGACTGACAGATGCACGGACAGGGTACGGTCTATTTTAAACCTACATGCGCGCTATGAACGCTCTATGTGGAGTATATGTAACACCTGTGTTTCGGTCCGACGGGGAGCTACGACAACGGCGTCAACGCACATCGTGAGAGCCTAAGGAGCTTCGGTCCTAAAACAAAGTACAAGCACGATAATATACTAATTTTCGTACACAAACCATATACACGGAATACCAACGCATCAGGTCACGAATAAGTTCATTAAGCAACGTTAATAATGAACATCCACACATGGAATATCGAGTGAGGTGCCGGATTGCCTTTAACTGTTTGATTTTTCACCACCACATGCTGGACATGAAGTGCACCCCTTAGCTCGCATCTGTTTGTTTATGACTCACGTGGTCGTTTGCATGGTGGTTGCACTGTCGATGAGTGGTACCGGGCTTTGCGCTTCGTGAGATACCAAGGAAGCCCATCGAAAATCCTTCAAAGCGCGTCAGCCATCAGCGTTGGCTTGTCGTATTTCAAAGACACGGATTCACCGCTGATGTTGAAATGATACGCAGTGACAATGTCCGAGGCGTTGAAATGCTTTGCGCACACACGTTTATACCTCGATTCAAAGTTAAATTTGCCACTTTCCTGCGGCGGTATGGCCCGCTTCCATTTGTCTCGCTGCTGCTTGTCTAATGGTAAAGAGAACAACGGCATCCTTTTGGTTCCCTTGTAGCCGGAACGGCATCCCGGCACGCAACACGTTCTAGGCATCCTCATCATGAGACAGCGTTTTTGTTAACTTAAACACACCATATCGAGCAGCTTGTCTCACACTGCGCGAGCATTTTAATACGCGGACGGCGTGGTCGATCGCCTCTGTGGCGCTGCGGCGCCGCGTTGCTGCATTTTCGAGCAGCGTATGAAGCACGTCAAAAGCGTGATGGCGCAGTTTCATGGCCATAAGAAGCATTGAATGACTGTGCTGTGACGCACAATCCTAGAGCTCTGCGTGTGTGGAAAAAGGGTGGGGGAAGGGGGCGCCGCTCGACGTTGCTTTGGAAGCATATTCGAGCCGTTAGTGTTACTTCTACGGCGACGGTTGCTTGTGGCACCCTTGATGTTTAGCCAAGGCCAGCCGCACACGTGCTGATATAAAGCATTTTCACGTAGGTTCCGTTTGAATACTGACCAGTAGAACGTCGCATTGCTCATGAAGGTTACGTACATACTTATATAGCAAAAGGCTCATCACGCAGTCTCAAACAAGGGAAACCCAACTTTTGGCTGTGATGTGTGAAAATGGTTTCGTTATGCTGTTATCTGAAAATATTGTAGCACAGGCAAGCTTAAAACATGCTATCGGAAAACATTAGTAGTGCGTTGAATCATTTGGTGTCTCGTATTACTATTCATGAGCTACGAACAAGAGCACAGTAAATTTCTCATACCGCAGTGTTGAACGCATTCGTTCTCCCGGCTGTACCTCTGCTTCAGGCACTGCACTCCACCTCGGAAGCGCCGTACACGTGATCGCCCACAATAAGATGTACCATCCGCGTCAAATGAAACCCGAACAGCGGCAAGCATTCGCAGTGGTACAGTACGCGCCGTCCAGTTATCACTATGGACAGGCGCGCATGTATGCGAACTGCTGCCGAACCGGATGCGCGTGCCTGTCAATGGTGATAACTGGACGGCGCGCACTGCACCACTGCGAATGCTTGCCGCTGTTCGGGTTTCATTTGACGCGGATAGTACATGCAATGACAGATCCAGGCACGGTTTTACGGCGGTAGCTCTTGTTACCACACTGTTGAATGCTACGTTCACCATTTGGGTGAGCCATTCGAAAGCCAGCTTAATAAGTTGAATGCAGTCAAACCCGACTGTATCGAACTCAGGTAAATTGAATTAATTATGCGTAATACCGAACTATTTTCGAGCACGGCAGTATTTTAACATCAATGCATAGAATAATTACGGCTACACTGCACAAAAACGGCCGGTACTTGATATATCCAACAAGTTGGCTTTTCACGGAATGGCACATTCCCGCATGCATTTTGGAGTCGGAGTAATGTGATTAGGAGGGTGCGGCGCATGGTAAGTAAAAACCATCGCTTGCCCTCACGTGTTTTTCCCATGATTTGTCAACGTCGCGGCTGTCTTGCGGGGACGCCGTTTGTTTCTCAACTACCTTTAACCTGGCTGTTCTTCGCTAGCGTGACGATAATTGACACAGTACGTAGATAAAAAGTCTGTCGTCGCCGCCGCGCACAGCATCCCAAAAGCACGCCGAGTATGATAGCAGACTGAATTAAAAAAAAAGGACTTAATCAGCGCTTGTCCTGTACACATCTTGTCCGTCTTAATACTACGAGGCTTTTAACTGTAAAAAACATCGTCAGCATTAAGGCCAAGCCAGACTAGAAGCTTCCGGCGCCCACCGAGTAAGCACAGCTGCGCTTGAAGATGTTGAGACGCCATTTACATCGATACCGTACTTGCTCGCCAACAAGCTACGCCTGCATATATTCTACACCGCCAAATACAAACTGAGGAAAAAATATAAAAAATGAAAAATTCCTCGTGTTTTGCCGTAAGCTGCCTTCCTTGCAGTATCGTGAAGGAATGGCGTAGAGCCTGAACGCTCTGCGAAATTCACACTTAAAATACTTTGCATTCTTTAAAGTTTGATATACAATTATACAATATATCTCAATAAATTAATTCTTGTTTTTTAACGAGTTCTGTATATACGGGTTCCACTGTACATATATGCATAGGCGTGCGCACGGGGGGGGGGGGGGGAGCAGGGGGGCGAGAAGGGGGGGGAGCGCAAAGCCAGTCCTATACATTGTAGGGGGGGGGGCGACTGGGGGGGGGCGCAAAGTCAGCCCCATACATTGACCTAATAGGGAGGGGGGGGCGCTGCGACGAATCTTCGCCCCCCCCTGAAGGGGAACCCTGCGCACGCTTATGCATATATGCGCAACGAGGGAGACAACGTTGTGTTTCAGGGCGTACCAAGTCATTGCGGTATGTCCAGCAATTACTTGGCTTTATGCATAGGGCAGCCGATGAAGCTGCCTGAAAAGCCCTTGCAGAAACAAACCGTATCTTTATATCTTCATCAAGGATTGACGCATCTCGATGCTTAATCAAGCTGGCGCAGAACATGACGTTGCAAAAGTGGCAAAAATCACAGTTCACGCACCATCTATTGCATTCTCTCGACCCATCTGTACGATTATGGCAGCTGCCTGGTCTTCCCCGGGAGGAAGATAAAGTTGTACCGTCCGGGTCTGGGTGTAGCGTTCACTAAGGCCTACTCATTAAAGATCTAGATGGCCGACAACGCCGAGTGCAACGACTGTGCTGGCGATAAAGCAATTGACCACCTTTTGTGTTACTGTCAGACTTACTTAACCAGAGGTTTTACCTCCGTACTACTTTAAATCACCTGGATGGAAGCGCTTTGATTGCCGAGACGCCTTGAAGAAAAAAACTATGCCTTGCCGAGGATATATTGGGACCATGGGGCTGCCCATCACAGTTCCGAAAGGCAACGAAAACGCGGAGCTGTTACGTCGGCTCAAACAGATACTTTTCTCTCCTCCTCTATAACTTTCCCCCCTACCCCTTCTCAGCTGCAGGGTAGCTTACCGGGCTCAGCCCTGGTTAAACTCCCTGCCTTTCTTCTATCCTTATTCTCTCTCTCTCTCTTTCTCTGCATGCACGCATAAAATCAAGCATTCCCCCCCCACCCCTCCCATGAGCGGCAAACATGACGGTACGCTGGAGTGCGAAGTCATCCGCGCGACAGATGTCAAAGTCATACAGCCCTTGCACTATCGTGCCGTCCATGGTGCTGAAACATGCCAGTATATGCCTGGGAAGCCTTACGAGGCCAACAAGGGCCCATTGCCTGGCAAGTAAAATTAGAGCATCGCCACCACCAGCGAAAGAACTATCACCACAGTTTGTGTTTTTGGCAAAATATTACCAGAAGTGAGGCCTAATTTCTCCCTTTTTTAAAAAAAATGATAAGTACTGTCATACATTCAATACTCATGAAATTTCAAATAGAAGTCAATTTGAGCAGGATACTGCTAGAAACGGCGCACTGTGAGTCATCTCGGCCGCGTTTCATTACCCAAGACACCACAAGATACGTCCACGTAATACTGTAACAGGAATTACATGGGAACCATATTCGCACTTTCACCGTCGCTGTAAGGTTTCGTATAATGTTCAAGGATAACTTCGCATCGTATGTCCAAGTGAAAGTTCTATGTAAGAGTGAAAACGTCGTGTGTTCTGTGTACGAGCGGCCAGGTGCGCGGATGACCACGCCCTATCTGGACACGAACGAACAGACGGTTCATACCCTGGTACGGCATGTTTTATCAAAGCTCAGTTTGCGGTGAAGTGATAGACAGCTCGAAGGCCACTTCGCTCGCTGTAGTGACCGCACTTCGTAAGACCAGCGTTTTGTTTAGTTATGTCAGGTCGGCTGCTAAAGGAGTTAGTTGCTTGCCTCTCACTTCGCATAACATTCATAACATTTATATATGTTGATATCGCATTCATTGCGCACCCTTGCAGTCAAACCAGTTTTTTTTCTTCTTTGTGCGCCAGGAGGATGGTCAAGCGACTTTGACGGCAACAAAGCCGGTCGGATTGAGAGTGACCGTGGTTGTTTTTGTTAAGGTGGGCGTGGCAGCTTCACAAATATACGAAACTGTAGTTGGGATATGTTCGGCACACGAGCAGGATGTCAATGGCAATGAGGCTTCACTGCACAGCGCTGGTGGGAGGCAGTGCAGTGCAATACAGCCTATACAGACGAATACAATGCAACACCAAGGCAAGTACTGTGAGGGAATAGCAACAAATTTAAGTAAATACTAATTATTTTATTAATCATATTTGTGAAGTGGAATTTTCAACCTTTTGATAGACGACGTTTAGCAGTCGAGGTAAGGCAACCGTTTTATGTGACGAGCGGCAATGAGACAGCAGTCAGTGGCCACAGCAGAACCAGCTCGAGCATCAACCACAACAACCGTCTTCTTCGTCGTCTCTCCATCAATAACCGTATTTGTCACTACAACCACTCCCCGGCGGAAAAGGAGCCATCCTGGCGACCTATGGCACAGGTAGGACTGGTGGGTCGTAGTGAGGCTTCAGTCGGTCGACGTGCACAGTCTCGCGCCCGCGACGCCGTTGATCTATAGGTGGCTGAACAGGCTCAACAACGTAGTTGACTGGAGACGTCTGGCGCAGGACCCGATAAGGACCATCATACTTAGGCATGAACTTTGCAGAAAGGCCGGGAGCAGATGAGGGCACACGGAGCCACACGATTGTTCCAGGGGAGTATGACGAAGGATATACGCTTCGGTCATGAGAGTGCTTCTGGCGAGCCTGATCTTGCGTGGTAAGGGAACGTGCGAGCTGCCGACATTCTTCGGCATAAGTGGCAGCCTCGGCTAGAGTCGTCTATTCTGAAGGGTCTGGGCGGTACAGGAGGATAGTGTCCATGAACGAGGAAGGTTCCCGACCGTAGAGGAGGAAGAACGGGGAGAATCCAGTAGTAGATTGAATGGCGCTGTTGTAGGCATACGTAACGAATGGCAGTATGCGGTCCCAATTCGTGTGGTCGTCGGAAACATACATGGAGAGCATGTCACCTAGCGTGCGATTAAAGCTCTCAGTCATCCCGTTTGTT
>JALIZH010032920.1:600000-802500 GCA_030522465.1 Rhipicephalus appendiculatus | reverse complement strand
ATTCTAAAGCTGATCGTTATAGCTCTTGCTGGGACAACCACTGCACGGGATGAACACTGTAGGTTTGTCGAATCATCGGTATGCACCTGCACATAGACACAGTCCGCATACCTCTCGTGAAAAAGAAGCAGAGACAGTTCCTTCAGCCCAGGCGACGGCAGCTCGGATTTTTTCCCGATTCATCGCACACTGAGGTGCACTGTGGGTCGAATAAGACACCAAGGGGGCATCGATGGTTTGGATGCAGTGGTGAAGGCGTAGGGAAGTTGGCCGTTGTACTTAACCAGAGTTTCAAAGAACGATGCTTTAGAACGATAGTTTCAGAGAACTGTTCATTGCACACGAAAACTCCCTATTTGGATCCCCCTGTAAATTAGCGAATTATTATGTAGTACTTTCTAACCTTCCAAATAGAGTAACAAGAAATAGGAGGCTGAATCAAGCAACACAGCTATGGATCGACATGCAACGCATTCAGAGTCTTGAAAGCAACGGAGCTCTGCTGTCCTCTATTTGGGACATAAGATTGTAGATTGCTGCGGGCGATGCAAATGAGGCTCTCAGCATTTTTAGAAATAATAAAAAATTACAATAAGTACTGAGACAGCAGTTGCTATTGCCATTTTGATCATTCGTCCTTTGCTTTTAACTCTGCAGAATTGCGGCAAAGACCATAATGAAAGCTGCTACCTCGGCTCGCACAGCTGTCTTAAGAATACCTGAGATGTCTTTTTTAGATGATACTTTTGTCACAATGTGCAGCAATTTTCGTTCGTGTACTTTCTATAACACGCCAGAGCCGCAAGGATTAGTGACAGCTGCCTGAATACTGGTTCATGTGACACTCGCGACTTAACTCACGTGAGGTCAGATATGCAGTAATCGATCGACTGAAATTTATAGTAGATGAAATTTGTCGGTAACAAAGCGCTTAATTCTCATAAATACTTTGTCAATTTACTTTAGTCCGCGAACTGTTGTTAGGTTACGTTGGTGAGGGACATGGTAAAATGCTTTAGAGAAGTGAAAAAAAATTGCATCGATAATGATGTCCCACTGATGAAGTTTTGTGAATCAGTTACAAGCTAGAGCCGCAAGGATTTACCTGATCTGATTTTCTAAAATCTGTGTTGATGTGAAAAAAAAAGTAAATTATCTCATTGAATGCAAGCTAGTATGCAACTCTAACAAAAATGTTCAATCAGTTTACTGCAATTAGATAAAAAAGGAATGGAAGGGCTGTCGTTAGCGAAGTACGTGTGTTTGTATTAAAAGCTAGGATATATATGAGCTTTCTTCCAGTCATCAGCAAGGCACCGCGTGTCTAGCGACTGATGGAATATTAGTAACATCAGGTAAGATGAACTATTTGATGGTAACTTCAAAATATTTGTCCTGATGCTGTCTCATTTAAGGTAAGTATTGCATGATAGTCGCTTTGCTGTGCATGCCACGCTGGATCCTGTTATCGTGATTGGCGGGAATCCGCGCAAAATTTCCTTCACTTCAAGAATTGTTGTTTGTCGCGAAAATACCGCAGACGAAATTGAAGCAAATTTCTGATTGAAAATTTTAGCTGATGCTTTTGACAGTACGTCAACATAGTTACATTTTAGTTGCAGGCTGGTTTAATTTCTGTGACAGTTCATAACGATAGCCAGGATTTTTTCATGGTTACGCATCATCCTTTTGGGCAATGCTCTGTCAAAATATTTTTTAGTGTCTTTTATTTAGGGTACTGTTAATGTTGTTACTTTTTGTAGTTCTCACTGTCTGAATCAGTATTTGATCGGCAAGTGCTTCTAAACGCCCGTTACTTTTGTGTTAATTTTTCTATTCTCGTAGCACGTCAACCAAAGAACGTCTGCATTCGACGAGCACCGTCCTTCGTCATCACCTTCTAAGTCACCATTCTATGCCGTCTAGAAAAAGACGTCAGCGATAACTTGTGCACTCCTCTTTGAAATTGGGATAATTGCCATCTTTCTGACGACAACATCAGAGTTATGACGCAATGACGATCAATTTGCTTGCGCTTTTTACCTGTTTTTCGGATGAAGTAATTCACATAGATAGCACAAAACTTGAGCTATTTCTCTAACATTCGTTCGACAACTGAAGAAGCAAGTGCCCTTCCCGTTAGGAGATTGGACGCCAGGATCTGGACAGCATTTAACTTTAAATATTCGAAATGTGAACAATGTTTTCATATAAAGCAAGGCGAAGCTTGCATAAAGTCACGCAAGGCTTGAAATAGCGAAGCTGTACGATTCGGAAGTCTAATTTGTTTGCTTATAAGGTGCTGCTAGGCTTGGGCTAGGTGATATCCCAATAAATGCGCAGAACCCTGTCCAATTTTTACGCCACAGCGACCACAAAACACTGTTGGGTGATTCCACGTAAGATCGAACAAAAGCACGGCCGGTCGACCTCTTAAATTTGTTTCAAAATTTTATATATTGTTGCTTGATGACTGGAAAGAAGAGATACGCAATTGGTTTTGCTGAAAATAATTTTTTCGAAGCACCGTAAATCAATAATGACGAAGGGGTGGAGTGCCACGCTTACCTGCCCTGCTGTTTTTTCCGACTTTGGTGATGAGTTACACAAAATACATTAAGGCTACGCACCTCAAATATGTTTAGCTAAATACGTGCATGTTTTCGCTTGCGTTCAGTTATTTTTGGTTTCTCTGGGTAGTGTATATATTTTTATAAAAAATCTCAAAATCGACCCAGGAAACAGTTTTTGGCCTACTTTGCAGGTCTTTATTTCAGAAAAGGCGTGCGACAGAGTGGCGAAAATTATGCATTACATCTTCAGCATGCTTATTTATCAAACTGCCAAAGCTTATATAAATATCGCTTTTCAATGAAGAGATACGATCGCGCTAACTTCAAGAAAATAGCTAGAGTGGAAAATTCTGACGATTAAAAAAAAAGCAATTTTGATATATCTTAAAATTTACCCACTTATTCTCTTGCACATCAGCTTTCACAATCAATAAAAACATGTTGCATAATTTTGTTTCACTTGCATTTACGGCTCGCCGAATAAGGCCCTTGCGCGAGACTGAGCGCACCATGTATGTCTGAAGATTGTATGTCATTTGAGATCGCTTATGGCTTTTCAATTTGGCATCATATTGTATCGAGTAATTACGTCTCAACGCAGGAAATTAACTGTGAGAGACACGGTAGTGAATCATTAGAAATCAGTGTTGTACGCGTGAGGTTCCTTATGCACTGCGGCATCAAGGTGTGATGTATAAGGTGGTAACTCTGCGAAAATTTCGTTTCTTTACAAATGTGCTTCTTGTGCTTCCAAAGGTAGCCGGCACAATACTTTCGCTCAGAGCTATACTTTGCCGCCATAGGACGCATAGGAGCCGGGCGAAGCGCAAGCACTATCGGAGTCGAATGAAGTGTGAGCAGCGGACCGCGTGCACGGCCAGTACACGCCGTCTGCTGCCGTCATCTGAGATAGGCAGGCGCATCCGGTTACCTATAGTTTTGCCTTTGTTCCCTTTTGATTTGATCTTTGGAGCGCCACGTTTATGCTTTCCACTGAGATCAGTTCGCGCAGCGCTGTTTCTCTGGCGAAAGCGGCTGGCGTCCGCGTGCGTGAAGCGAGCTCTAGCAGCTTCGTGACAGAGTTTTCATGGTGCTTCCACATCAGCACCTGCGAGGGAACGCAGTGAAATTTCAACTTCCACGTCGACGCCGTGAAGTGTTTCCCGTGCGGGCGCCTAATGCGGCCGGGGAACTCGAGCTACAGCCATCGAATTTGTGACCTTGGCCGATCGCCTCTGTTTACGCGCCAAGCACGTGCGTTAGGATCCCAACAGCCGTGCCCAAGTTACTTCGATCGCCTCGAAACGCTTTTGTTGATATATACAAGTTCGTATTGTAGACGTGCTTTTGTTTGCGTTTACATTGAATACACAAATCGCGCAAACAATGTCTGCCACGTCTTCACTTCTATCTCCTGCCGTGTTAACAGCGCGTGGCTGTGATGCGAGCAAAGGGCGGGTAAAATAGTGGCGCTTGACGTTACCAATGCGTTGAGGTTACCCCTGGTTGTATCGCGATCTATCCTCTTGAGGACACGAAAACGAGCCGTCACTGCACCGGAACACGCCGGACTGCGCGCGCGCGTGCGCCTGCTCGGTAATCCCGCACTCATGGCCGCTCCCGTGACCAAACCATTTCTAAAATGGCGTCCTCAGTGAAGCCGACAGCTATTTCAGTGCTGCTTGCCTTTTAAGAAACTGAAGTATAGGCCTTCATTCTATACATTTAGCGGGCAGGAAGTCCGATCTACAGTTGCCTATGCTTGCGCAAGGGCCTTATTCGACGGGCCATAAATGCAAGTGAAACAAAATTATGCAACATGTTCTTATTGATTGAGAAAGCTGATGTGCAAGAAAATAAGTGGGTAAATTTTAAGACATATAAAAAATGGGGGTTCTTTTTAATCGTCGTCAGAATTTTCCACTGTATGCTGTTTTCTTGAAGTTAGCGCGATCGTATCTCTTTATCGAAAAATGATATAAACATAATCTTTGGCAGTTTCATAAATAAGAGAGAGAGATGGGATGCGGAAAGGCAGGGAGGTTAACCGGAAATCAAGTATCTGGTTGGCTACCCTGCACTGGGGAAGGGGTAAGGGGAGACAGAAAAGTAAGGAAGAGAGGAATGAGAGAGGGAGGGAAGCAGAAACACACACACACAAACACAGGAGTGTCACAAGCGTTCAACGAGGCGGGTCGCTCGCAGGAACTTCAAGAGCGCCTTCGTCGCTTTCAGGCGTGAAGCTCGATCTCCCCGGCATTTCAATATCGACTTCTCAGAAAGAGGCTCGTCGTCGAGTCGCGCAAACACTGCTGCGAGGGACTGTCTCTGAGAGCTCTCTTTCATAAATAAGCCTGCTGAGAACGTAATGCGGAATTTTCGCCGCTCTGTCGTACGCTTTTTCTGAAACAAAGACCTGCAAAGTAGGCCAAAAAACGTTTCCTGGGTCGATTTTGAGATTTTTTATAAAAATATATACACTATCCAGAGAAACTAAAAACAAGTGAAAGCAAGCCAAGACATGCATATATTAAGCTAAACATATTTGTGGTACGTAGCTTCAGTATATTTTGTGTAACTCATCACCAAAGTCGGAAAAAACAGCAGGGCAGGTAAGCGTGGCACTCCACCTCTTCGGCATTATTGATTTTCAGTGTTCGAAAAAATTTTTTTCAGCAAAACAAATTGCGGATCTCTTATTTCCACCCATCAGGCAACAATATATAAAAATTTGAAATAAATTTAAGAGGTCAACCAGCCATGCTTTGTTCGATCTTACGTGGAATCACCCCGTTCTGCCTCTCCGGAAGCCGTAGTTTTTCGGCTGCATTAGCATATCAACCACTTGATGTCAGACCACCATCTGAGAGTTGCAGCCGAAATGTGAATTTGTCAGGTACAAGACGCGTCTTCATGTGTGCACGTAAAGAGCACCAGGTAGTCGAAACTTCCGGAGCCCTCCACTAAAGCGTCCCTGAGAATTAGATCATGGTTCTGGGCAAGACGCTATGTGAATAAAAATATCTTAATCAGTTGCCAGCAAATCGATGTAAGAAAACTGAGACAGTATTTCTTACCAAACTGCTCGTCTTCAGATTTACAGCAAGGAATTGCATACGCAATTTTCGAGTTACCTGGAACCCACGCAGTGTCCAGATGTATAGAATATGAGTGATAAAATTAAGATAATTTGTAATAATAATATCTGGAGTTTTACGTCCCAAAACCACGATATGATTATGAGAGACGCCGTAGTGGAGGGCTCCGGAAATTTTGACAATCTGGTGTTCTTTAACGCGCCCTGACATCGCACTGTACACGGGCCTCTAGCATTTCGCCTCCATCGAAATGCGACCGCCGCGGCCGGGATCGAACCCGCGACCTTCGGGTCAGCAGCCGAGCACCGTAGCCACTGTTCCACCGAGGCGGAATAAGATGATTTATCAGACACTAACTTCAAAATATTTTCCCTGATAACGCCCAATTCATGGTAAGTCTGGCATGGTAGCCTCTTTTACGCGCCCACCACTCCTGATCCTGTTACCAAGATAGGTGAAAATTCGAGCAAAATTTCCTGTACTTGAAGCATGGTTGATAGCAGCGGCAGTACATCCGGAGAAAACTGAAGCCCACATCTGTTTGAAATGTTTAGGCTATTTTTTCGACAGTAAGTCACCACATTCATATTCCAGCTGCATGTTCGTTAAATTTCCTTCGTAGTTCATAAGCGGCCAGAATGTTTCATGAATAGATATCATCATATTGGTATAGTTGACCTAAAGTACTTCATTAGGCTTATTTATTCAGGATACTGTAAATTTTACTACGTGTTGTAGTTTTTCACCTTCTAGATCAGTATTTTTTCGGCAAGCATTTCTAAATGCCCATTTTTTTGTTAATTGTTATCTCCGCGTAGCGCATCAGCCAAGGATCACCTCATTTGGACGAGAATCGTGATTTTATCGTCACCATCTGAGCCACGGTTCGAACACCGTGGTCTGAGCCAAGTTCCCATGCCGTCTAGCAAAATACGTCAACGATAACTTGTCCATAGCTCTCTGAACATGCGATAATTAATAGCTCTTTGACGACAGCAATAGAGTTCTGACTTAATGACTAATAGCTTGAGTACCCTTTATGTCTATTGTTCGCAAAAAGGCATTCACTTATACCGCATAAATCTTCAGTTAGTTCTGCAATATTTGCCCGAAAATTAGAAAAAAAAACTCTCCTTGCCATTAACATATTATACATCAGGCTCTGAATAGCATATAAGTTTCAATATTCGAAAGGCTAACAGGGTTTTTATATGAAAGACAGATTTCTAGAATGCAACCTATATAAGAAAAAGACACCTGCGATAGCCTATTTTTACCTCTAACTGTGATTTCGATGCTCACTACTCAAAAAATGCCATATACTTCACCACCAATGACTTCTACCAACTGATGTGCGAAGGAGTAAGAATTCGCCTGTGACTTTCAGAGGACAGGGCAGTACAACTGCGCAAGCATACTGGCTGTCAATAATCGATTATACAGTTTGACGTTCGTGTCATCGATCAAGGTATTTAAGGTAGCGTACCGAGCTCTTTCAGTACGTTCTCTGCCGTACACCAGCATGGACAAATGTGCTTTTGCGCTGATGCTGATCCTCATTGTTTCGAACATCGTACCCCTACTTGCGTGGGGAAGTACAGGTACGTTTTGTGAATACCTTTATAGCAATGCTGCAACAGTAATTTTGCGTTTCTCGGTTAGATAACATTCTGGTTGGGAGGGCTGTGAAATTATAAATAAATTTCATGAGTTATTTTCTATATGTTGGGCGTAGCAATAGATTGGCACATGCGCACTTCAAATGGTATGCACACATGACAGACGCTTTAAAGGCAAGGCATACGCTACATTGTTCGAGCGCGCAGAGCCTTAAAAATATATAAATTTAGAAAAATGATTATTTGCCAAGGTAAGGAATTTAACTCAGGGTTTGCGTTTTCATAGTACAAGGAGGCTTGTTCGACTATTTGGACTCAATGAAGTGCATTGAAGCGAGTAGAGAATCATGTTAAGGGAGGACTTGCTGTCTTTTAATGGCACTATCATCCGCATTTACGAAAGATGTGAAATCGTAGTTCATCAGAAATCAACAGTTCTCTGGTGGCTACACACTGATGAATTTTTCATACCGGTGGTTCTGGAGGTCAGGCCGCCAAGGGTGTTGGGAATGTCGTCGCACACCGCAACACGAATCGAACGTTGTGACGCGCTTAGCCCTTCATTATCTACCTAATTTTCCAGCCCAGTGACTGGGAAATCCATCAGTGAGCGACTGATTCAAACCATTTGCTTTTTAAGCAAACACAACTATCTAGCGACATAATGAGACTAATTGCGGTCGCTCGCTTTGAGTATATCTAGTGTGCTACCTTATTTGCCACCGTCTCCATCACTCAAATGCGAGAATCTTCAGTGCGAGCGAACTCTTAGTTTGTCCGATGTAGAGAGACTACCTGCCATTGTACCATGTATAGGCTGGCCTGACAGATACGATTGCATGCTCACGCATTCTGACAGTTTAGTCTTGAAGGTTCAGTGCAACTGCTCAAATTCCCGCCGGTACACGGACTTGCTGACTGCACTGGCGCTTAGCCGAGCGGTGGGACGAGCTGCCGTGTTCATTCGAAACGTGAACGAGCCGGTACACTGCACCTTTACTTGTCATCTTCAAACCTTCATTACATAGTTATTTTGCACATTCAGCGGGAAATCGTACGCATCTTTGGGGCGATGTTACATTCCTGTTTGCCATACAATTCTGAACTCGTAGCACTTGTATTGCGCTCTAAGGTCATAGCTGCCCATGCAAAAAGCCTTCGATCCGCCTCGGTGATCTAAGGGTTAAGCGCGAAACAGGCGGTATGATCTTGCGTCCGATGCGACGCGGCATCGAATGATCCGGCATGCGGCGTATGACGATTCAGTACACATAGGTCGAACGAGCAATCAGCCGCAGACTCCGCCCACATACGGTGTCTCGGCATGCACTCTCGGATGACTTCGTATCCTCGTTCGTAATGATGCACACAACAAACAACTTTCCACAGTAACGTTTCGTTCTATGAGAAAATAATCAATAAATCTACGCCTTCACAAGCGACAAGCACATCGCAATGGCCTGCCGTCAGTCACGACTCCGATAGCTAAGCCTAGCGAGGTGAACGCCGGCCGTTGCCTACGCCGTTCGCGATCACACGCGAGCTGCTCATAGAGCGCTTATTTTTCGCAACATGATTTAGCGTTCTACTCTGATGTATTGCGTCAGCATACGCAATTAAAATTCTCGACGTCATAGATGTCAAGTGCAAAGGTGGAAGCGAAGCAGGCCGGTGAGCCGAGACGGCCGGAGTCGCTGTGATTACCTGCGAACTGGGCTCGCATAGCTGCTAGTGCTAGGGAAACGGGCGCTGTCTTGCAGAATTGGCACACTTCCAACATCAATTTATTCAATCAGGAATTATTTCACGTCACCAGCGAATAGTACTCGAATAGTAAGCCGGATATGCAATGCGGCGGTCTGATACGACAAAGCGCCACTATTCCGCCTGCCGTACCACCGCGTCGGACGTCGCATCGGATGCAAAATCAATCCGCCGGTCTAGGCCTTCCAGGTACTGGACCGTTGAGCGTAAGATTGCAGGGTCACATTCTTACAACGGCGGCCGCATTTTCGGTGGAGGTGAAGTGCTCGAGTCCAGTAGGTTCAGGAGCACGTTAAAAGCCTTAGGTGCCCGAAATTTACGAAGCCCTACACTGTGGGGTCCCTCAGGATAGTATCGTGGTTTTGGAACGTCAATCTCCAAGCATTCATTTATTAAGAGTGTTTATTTGAGTTTTACTGATTCGTAGGACTTGCGAAACATGCGACTTGAATAAACGTGATTATTTCTGCTTTGAAAAAAAGACGTCAGCGCACATGTTCACAGGAGTGAAAAAAAAATCGGAGCTGACTCAGGCTCACTCTAGAAATACATTTCGCTCTGAGTGCTGACTGTGGCTCACTCACCAAAATTTTCCTTAACAGGACTCACTCGGACCCAGACTCCCTACACTTTTTCGCACTCGGACTCACTCGGACTCAATCTGACTAACATATTAGTCAGCCGGACTCACTCAGACTCCGACTCACGGCTTCACCTGAGTCTGAGTGTGTCCACTCATGACTCCATTAGCGTAAAATTACCTTTTTCGATTATGGTGTCAATGTTCCCCAAACCGCTGGACACAATAAAGTTATTTCTCTCTCTCTCTCTCAATGCTCCTTAGCGCCAATATCTCACGTAATCACTGCTCCAGGCGACACCCTTAGATCTTGTAGCTTAAAAGACGAGTTATCAGTGGTTTCAATCCAGTAAGAATATTTTTTGCGAAATACGCAACTCACACGACATAATGTTATCAAGAAATTCCAGTAAAAGATTTTGCTGGGAAAGGTCATGTCAACCCCCCCCCCCCCCCGCCGCCTAATTCACACCTCTCACCAATAAATATTCAGGTGGTGCATGAACGCTATTGCGTTGAGATATGTATCAATAGACTAGAGTATAAACGTAAGCCGATATGAGGCTGATAGTAATGCCGAAGATGAGTAGATAGGGCCCTAGGTGGACAGTTAAAGGTGGAGCTCGCTCAGACACTGATATGTTGCCCTTAGGGTTCACTCTGATTAAAGGGACACTAAAAAGAAAAACAATCTTTCGCGTATTAGTAAAGTACCATTTCACAGGGCCGAAAACACCATTCTTACCGCGAGACGACGCTTGGTCAACGAGAAAACGCACGAAAAGGCAATGCCGGTAGAGACGCGACCATGAGATTCCCGCTCCACAACGTGACGTCATAGATTTCGACGGCGTCTACTGGGTCCTACGTAGTTTCTAATCGGTAAAAATGAAGTGCATTGTCATCTGTGGATGCCATAGACCTAACATACGAAGTTTCAGAAAATTTCATCGAGCCCATGCCGCGAAAATACGAAAACTACACTTTGAAATTTGTGACGTTACGTGCGGATATTTCGGCGCGAAATTTGAAGATGACACTTCAACCTTGATTTTCTTCGCTAATAATAAATTTATGATAGTGAAGCTTATGAGAGAATTCTCAGAGTAGAGTTTCTCAATCTAAAGCAAGTCATTATTTCACTTTAGTGTCCCTTTAAGACTCAACATTATTATCCTCAACCAAACTTACTGGAACGCAGGTTCACCAAAATATTACTCACCCGGACTCACGCAGACTCAGATTCACAGACCGGTCTGAGTCTGAGCGAGTCGACTAACGAGTGAGCTTGCGGACCTATGCACATGTCATCAATGGCTATCTTTAGTAACCATTGTTGACACTCCATCTGTCAACCAGTTTAAATGTGTTTATAATCGATAACCGAGCGAATAATTGCGGAGCGCCTGATGCATTCGCACTATATATATATATATATATATATATATATATCCCCGCATAATAAAGCCAAAGGAAGTATAGGGAACGTGGTTTGTGCTGTTTTTACTGTATTGTGGTAATTATGCTATAAATGTGAAAAAGTCAAATGGACAAAAATACAAGTTTTGGCCAACTGGGACCAAACCGGCAACCATCAGATAACGCGCGCGATGCTCTACCTATCGAGGTGATTAATTCATTAATCTGAATGGAAGCCTGGGCGTGTTTGGAGTGTTAGTCAGCGCCACTCGTAGTGATGACGCTGAGTGTAGAACACTCTTCTTTTGCCAGCTGGCGTCAAATGGCACGTGCTCTTTTTGAACCAGCGGACAGCTGACCGATAAGCCCTCGTTTATATATATATATATATATATATATATATATATATATATATATATATATATATATATATATATATATATATATATATATATATATATATATATATATATATATATATATATATATATAAACGTGTGTGTGTGTTTGTGTGTAGATGTGGGTTTGTTCACAATGTACATTTTTCAAACGCAGCCCAACGGTGGCCTCGGACCAGAGCACCCCGAAATGGTACGCACCTTTCGCATTTCACACTTTAATTAAAATATTCAATATATGCTTACTGGGAATCCGCATGGTCCTGCCTAAAAGCGTAGTTCTTAAATACAGACTCTTTTCAGCCACATTACCGCGACGCGTTAGGGGGGAAAGTAAAAACAGCTGGAAGGCTGGAAGAAGCACCTCGTTAAGAAGAAAATCCGAGGGCACCTAAGTACTTATGAGCTATGAACAAGAAAAATTTATTGACCACTTGAGCCCACAGCCAGCAAGCAGCCATCGTAGCGAACGCCGCATGTCACCGATGTCTTGCGCCACGTGAGACCAATGCTGGAAGGCGTGCATAGCTGATAAGCAGAGAAAGTGTGTGTGTGTGCGTGTGCGTGTGTGTGTGTGTGTGTGTGTGTGTGTGTGTGTTTGCGTTTGAGAGAGAGAGAAAGAGAGATCGGAAACAGAGAGAGCGGCAGGCCATACGCAACGGCTTCTGGATAGCAGGCCTCTGCACTGTGAGCTACCACGTTATGCTGCTACAACGAAATTTCCGCGATCAAGCCAATTGTGGCAGAAGCGGTGATGTCAAAAGTTCGGCCCAAGTAGAGCGATGTTATAGAACAGAGCTCACCCGACCTCTGTTTAGGAATCATTGTTTAGCCCAGTTGCCAAGAGACTCGGTTTCTGTGTTTGGGGTCGTGGCTGCGCAAATGGCTCCCGCTAAAGCCTTTTACATTTCGGATTCATTCGGTATTCGTAATCTAATGTTCGCTGCTCCAATTAGTTAGCTGAACTTGGCAAAGAAGCGAGAAGCTGTTTGGACAAGAAAAAAGTGATTAACAGAAGCTTCCGAGAGCGAGGGTGACGTCGGAATACGTGGCGACCAATATGGCAGCAAATGTTGTCATCACGAGTTTATATTTATTTCGCGTTGAGGGGACAGAATAGGAAAGCGTTTCAATACTGCAGTTTCTGCATGAGTGCGCATATGCCCAGCGTTTAGTACATCGTTTAGGCGAGAAGATTTGTTGCTTTTCAACATTGCAATGTTCCTGATATGACAGGTACTCTTAACAGTTTTATTTTGAATAAAGATATTAGCTGATACTCGAATAGGTGGTCAAGTCGCATAATTTTAACTTTGAGAACTACATCACGCGCATGTTCATTGTAGGGTAGGTGTGCAATAGTCAGTGAGGCTTGCTTCTGCAGTGTAACTATATTACCTTTTTACAGCAGAGCTGTTATGCACGAGGTTTGCCGTACAAAATGATCATCATCATGAAACCGGCATGCACTCAATCGCCTCCCAAGTACTTCTCACAGATGGTTGACAAGCGATGCTTAACGTTGCCCATCAGCTCTGCTGTGACCCAGCTTTGCGCGACTTAGTGGAGGCTGGGTCACAGTTCACTTCTACTGTTCGACCAAACGAGGCAACATTGGGCTGATGCGAAGCAAAAATGCTTTGTAAATCATGAGTTCCCGTGGTATTGGTGGAAATCTCTGGCATCTGTGGAACAAACCTAAAGCTCTGCAATGTTCATGTTTTTGATATTCGGTATGGTGGTCTAATATTATCAGATCATGAAAAATAACACTCGAGCTTGTAGCTGAGGCGGAGGGTTATATTTTCATGCCATTTAATGTAAGAGACTTGATTAGATCACAGGACGTAGACAACGCTCAGTAAAAGGCTGCCTTTGTCTTAGAGCAATGTAGCTGAATAAGGCTTTGTACCGACCAGTTGTATATTCTACATGGTACTTTATTTTGCGATATATATTAGTTCACCTTTCTTAATGCCTGAAACAAATAAGCTGGTATCGTCCGCGTAAGACTTGCAGCTGATATATTCATTAATACTCACAATGTCATTTTCAGATAATGAATAAAAGGGAGCCCAATAACCTTAATTAACCGCCAGTTTAAATGGTGTAAACAAAGTGTGATGTCTATTTATTGCAACACATGGCTTTCTTTTTGTTATGTAGCTTCTAATTAAATCTAAAACAATTTCGTGAGCACCTCGGCAATTTGTTTATCTGACAGCGTTGTATAATATACTCTGTCAAAAGCTCTTGAGAAGTTTTATAATACTCCCAATGTTAGTTTCTCAGCTTCATTGTTGTTAAAACTTTGTTATTTTTGTTAAGAACATCAGATTCAGTAAAGCAGCCTGATTTGAAGCTATGTTGACATGACGTTAAACGAGAATACTTGTTAGAGAAACAGCTCATTCTATGGAGAATGTTTTTTTCTAAACGTCTTCAAAACAAGGGAAGAACTTACATGGGTATTTAGTTGCCTGAACTATCTCTGTAACAGCCTTGGTGCACCACAGTTTCCCTTGGAACTTTGATCTGTTGAGGAAAAATTATAGACGTTAAGGGCGAGTTTAAATGTAAGACCACAATGCTCACTGTGCCAAAAAAAAATGCAACGAGAAAATAATAATAATAATAATAATAATAATAATAATAATAATATCTAGGGTTTAACCGACCAAAACCAAGATACGATTATGAGGGAGGCTGTAGTGTAGTGCTCCGGAAAACCATCTGATGTTCTTTAATTAAACTTGCACTGACATCGCACAGTACACGGGCCTCTAGCATTTCGCCTTCATCGAAATGCGACTGCCGTGGCCAGGATCGAACGGGTGACGATCCGGTCAGCAGCCGGGCACCGTAACTGATACACCACCGCGGCGGACAAACAACGCTAAAAAGACGGACACTGTGCACAGGTTGGGAAGTTAGGAAACTAACAAAGTACAACTGAAAGTGCATGCAAAGTAAAAGCACAGGAGTTTTTTTTATGAAGTCGCTGAAACCTTGCAATGAGGTGCCGTCATCATAGACGTATTCAAATATAAATTTAGCGTCCAATGACTCTTGCTATTCCTTTGTAATAACTGTGGTACCATCACACTTGCACGCTGAAAATGACCTGCATAATCTGACTGCTTGTCTCATGTCACTGAGCACGAAATGCCGCGATTGAATACCGACTGTGGAAGTGGCGTTTAGGTTTTAGCCGGGTGAGAGAACATCTGTCCTGCAATATTTAACTGTGGATGAGCATTATGGAGCGCAGCCTCGAAAAATTGCATTTGCCACCTACCATCGCATGCACCTTAGCTCACTATGGCGCTTCTGGTTATAAAACTCCGGACGTTAGAAAAATAAAGAACTGCTTCTGATAACTCTTTTTTGTGTGGAGATGTTTTATACATCCGGTCAGAAATAACGTGTTTCAGCAGCTCCATTATTTAAGCAAATAATGATAAACGTTTCTTTTTTTTTTCGACAGCCCACGCTCAACAGAAACTGGCTAAAAGTACGTAAGGTTTATGAGATTGCTGTATAACTAATTTTTTTTTCAATCCGTGCAAGTCATATTTGCCTTCAGAACTTTTCAGTAAAATTTGTCGTCGTTATATGTGCTTCACATCTTCATAAAATGCCTCCTTGATCTCACCCGAAGCATGCTCAAACAACAACAACAACAACAGCAACGAAAAAAGACAATGCTCCTTTAGGCATTCTTCCCAGCCGACTCGAGGGCGAAAATCATTATATATGGATTTTGCACCATTTACTCCATATCAATATCCAGTATCAAATAATTAGCTCAATGACTTTCACTGAGCAGTTATTAACTGACCACTCATGTTATTATTCACATTACCATCACATATATGGACAGTATCTCTTGCCTTGTTTTTTGTGACTTTCACTATCCTGTATGTCACGTGATCTTTGTTAACCTTAGTTTTGTCACGACGGCTGGTCCCTCAAGGCTATTTTCACATCAAAGTATGATGCTTAACAAACGTCTTAATTAAGCATACTTATTTTGTCCACTTAACAATAAAATGTGTGCATTATCTATAAATATTACGATAAATTTTTATCTGATGTGATCGACACATACTGGTGCCAAAAGTTTTATTGTTTATTTTCTCGACTGCTTACGCGAGGCACATGGTGATGCATTGTATATCTAGAGCTTTTTAAGAAAGAATTGTTCAAGTAACCATGTGCCAAAAATAAAGAAATGGACAAGGAACTTTGCAGTCATGCGCGGAGGCTAACTAACTCGCATTAATCAAGAGCTTCACCAATACGCCTATGGTTCTCCGACGGTGTTCTGATACGCTGCTCCATGTGCTGTGCCGGTGGATCACGCAAAGGAAGTTAGCCAAGATGATGAATAGAGACCGGATTTTAGGCAAATGCCTATTTTGTTCCTTACGTTTCTATCGTGCCATTTTGATATATGAGCACGAATTAGAGGTTGAGAAGGGCTTTCATAGTGTTTTTATAGTGCCTATAAATGCCTATTTTCGGCGTTCGTGCCTAGATGCCGATAAGGGCCTAGAAACGCCTATTTTCCAAATTGACGCCTATATGAACACTATTTAAGCTCAAATTTCGTTTTCGAGTGTAGTTTGAGACCGTTATTCATTTCACATGTCAAAATTGATCTTTCTGCACTCAAAGAGGTTCAACCCAGTCCTCTAGTTCAACTAACTTCCGAAACACAACAGCTAGCCGCAGTAAAAAGGGACGTGGCGGCCACCATATATACGCGACTGAGCTGACATGACGCGAGCGGTTGGAGGATGAGGAGAAGAGGTTGAAGAGAGGAAAAAACGCTATTTCTGCAGCCCTAAATGGGAGCACGTCTCATCGTCGGCAGGGGCATGGGGAGAGAGAAGTAAAGAGGGAAGAAAGAGAGGAGATTGGCGTCCATGGCCGAGGACGCGCCGAGCTGCTTCTAGAGACGGTTGTCCAGTGTCCCGAAAGAATCGAAAAACCGCCCTGAAAACCCGGGTGTGGTGTAGCGTGTTCGTGCACGTATGCCATCCATGTTGTCTTTCCGGCGTTCTCGGTAGTGTATTGCCTGTTTCTGTGGGATGAATCCCTCAGTGCGCGTACGTTTGAAGAGGCTGGCACGGATCATGTATCCTCACCGCTATACACCGCGTCGCACCGCTGAAGCTACTGTCAGAGACGATGCACCGAAAACACGCTAAGCATTGTCGCCGGCACGACGCAGGAACGGCGCGAAGACGAACACATGCGAAGCGGAGGCCGATTAGCATAGGCGTGCGCACGAGGGGGGGCAGAGGGGGGCAGCCGCCCCCCTGGTCACCAAAGAAGGGGGGGCGCAAAGTGTGCCCCATACATTGACTTAAAAGAGAAGGGGGGGCGCTGCGACGAGCCTTCGCCCCCCCCTGAAGGGGAACCCTGCGCACGTCTATGCCGATTAGTGTATAGCATCTCGCTACGATTCGAAATAAAAAAATAAAAAGAAAAACGCGCTCACATTCAATTTGTGTGTTTTATGGTTCAGCTTTCATTCATCTGTTGAACAGCAGATTACACAAATTGTACATGTCGCGTCGAATAATTCTCGCAATCTAACTTGCTACTCTCTCAATCAGGTCCCGCTTAAAGTGCTGAATATAGCCATCAAACGGGACATTTTACGTCTGATTTTCTGGATATAGGCCGCATTTAACCACGGTGAGCGACGTCAGAGCACCAATGTCTACGTAAAGAAGCAGCGTAAGAGCAGGGCCATTCCTTGTTGCCCGTCATCCCCTCCATCTTGGGCGCACCCGCGAGAATAAGAGAAAACGGCGTTCACTTTCAAATTTCAAGTCGTTCCGCAATACGTAGCGTTCGAAATCTTGGCAGACATGATCATGAGCGCCCATTGCATGCATTCATTACACTTGTCTGCTTAAAATGCTCAAACATGCTGAGGGGCCCTTGAAAGTGTGGACCAACAGGAAAGAAATCGACCCTACGCGATTAGACCCGGCTAATACGAGAGAGAGAGAGAAAAAACTTTTATTTTCAAAACCCAAGTCCGGGTCCGAGGTCTAGGGTGAGCTTTCACTGGCCTCCCCCAAGATCGTTCGTATATGGTTGAGGAGATTTGCCCACGAGGAGGTTGTTTCGCCCAGGTTCTCAACCCAGGCCTCCCATGTAAGTATGTTAGAACGGAGTGAATGGCGTTGTGGCGTATTGGCTCTGGGGCAGTGCCAGTATGTGTGGGATAGAGTCGGTATGGAACCGCACACTTGGCAATGAGGTGTATTCGGGGCTTGTTGTATTTTGTGTAGTGTAAAGTCATTCGGTAGAGAGTGTGTTTGTGCTTGTCTCAAGAGCGCGGTGTCTTGTCGCGAAAAAATATCGGGCGGTCTTGGAAGCTCTCTTCGGGCTATGCGGAGGGACTTCAGGTGGGCCCTTCGTTCCTTGTGGCGTTCAACGCGGTCCACCGTCGGCAAATAAATCTCAGGCCAACCCTGGGAAGTATGTGAACACCAGGGTATTGAGGCCTCAGCGTGGGTCTGGGAGTTGCCCAAGGAAGAAGAGGTATCCTCCCTTCTGGTCTTTTAGCGGTCTGGATCTCAGCTCCTGCACTACCTTTTTAAGCTGTGCCGAAAAGAAAGACCCATGAGTCTGTTGATTCGACCGTGGTCACTTGACTCACCATGCTAGACAATAAAAAGAAAGACCACGTTCTGCGAACCGTGCGGGAAATGCATGACTATGTTAAACCATTGGCGTCTTTGTTGAATCATAAAGAATAACATTTTCTTGCTTGCTGTCGCAGATACAGGTTGCGCACGCTTTTGTTTGAAATTATTTAAATTTATGTAAAAATTTATTGTGCCTATATTTATGATTTTGGAGGCCTAAAACGGTGTTTTACCTGCCTATTTTTGGCGCCTAAAACGCGCCTTTTTAGTGCCTAAAAATCCGGCCTCTAATGATGAAGCCATGCCTTCGAAGCTACAAGGCATCTCGCACCGCCGATGCGATGAAAGTTACCGCAAGTAGCAAGTACCTTTCCTACGCGCAAGTACCTTTCCTACGGTACACACTTTTAGGTGAACTAGTTGAGACGAACGGGGAGTTGCCAGGACGAGCTGGCTTTAGGGGGGCGGAGCAGGCAGACGTGTCCCTGTCACCCACAACTCTTTACAGCGAGTGGTCACTTTCCCCACCACTGCTGTGTGCTCACACCAAACCTTGCCCTCGCCTTCCCTCAGTCTGCAAAGAAATAAAAATTGATGGAGATAAAAGTGAGGAAATCAAGATGTGATTATGGGATACACCACAGCGGCGCACATCACTCCACGTGGCTTGCTTTAACTGCATCTAAATCTAAGTACATGCACAAAGAGTATCTTAAACAATAGGGTATATATATATCAGGGCTGGGCAAAGATACTTTGAAATTGTATCGCGATACGATACAAGATACTCGGGCAAGAAGTATTTGAGATACTGATACAAGATACTTCTGAAGTAATTGTATCCGATACGATACTTCCCAATTGTATCTTAAGATACTTCGATACATTTGCAAATTAGCTATTATAGATCTATATAATGAAGCAGTGAAGGCCTATATACAAATGTGTTTACTTGAAAACTTCTTAACTTCGACCAACATTGTTTAATTATAACAAAATACTTTTTTGCGTTCGTTAGCAACGTACTCAGTAACGCGCGATCTTTTACCATTTCTTCTTTGAGAGAATATGAGCCACCCAGAAACGTCTCAGATGAATTGTAGTGGCACAAAGCGCCGGCGGGATGTCGCTGCTATTCACAATTGCCACTTTTAGCTCTGCTTACCTGCAGTTTTGTAACAATAAGAATACTTTACGTTGACCTAAAGAAAATGAAAACGAGCATATCTAAGTCAAATAGCTAGGCGGTTCCGTATTAAACAACCAAATTGAATAAGTATCCAGGGTGTTTCACGTAAGTGTAACCAATTATTAAAAAAAAGTTGTTAACCACCGCTGAATGAAATCAAAGATTCATGGTTTACTATCATGTCGAGCTCGTTATGACATTTTCTATATTGAGCTTAATTGGTTAATTACATAAGGTTGACTAAACCACATTTTTAATATTCACTTTGTGCCCTAAAGTGAATATTAAAAATATCGCATCGAAATTGGCCCTAAATTTCAATTTGACACATCGTAGAGCGCATTTAAAAACAACCGAACTAATTTTTTTTAGCAGCGTACATGCTGTGTGGTGAATATTTACGGGTTTTTAAAGAAATCCCGCAAACTATGAAATAAAACCACGTTCGCAGACAGTTAAACAATAAGAATAAAGCAGAGAACGTATTTCAGCAGCAGGTTACAAAATACATTAAAATAAACAGACGAGCGATAACTATACAGAGGCCCAGGTAATATATGCTGTCCTCCAAATGGAGGACAGCAAAGAGAGCTCTTGGGCGCACATTCAAATTATCACTAAAAGAACATCTCGATTAATTAAACTGGAAGAACACAGACACAGTACGTCAAAATATTTCCTGTTACGTAAATGCTTGTTCTATTGCATCTAACATCGGCACCGATAGTGCAATGGTTGTTAGAATCTCATTCGCATGTAAGTCAATCTCATCGTATGTAAGTCATGCTTACATACCGAGGATCTTTCAAATCGCTGATGAATTAAAGCCGCGAGACGCAAAGCAGCTCCATTCTTGCCTTCTTAATTGAGACTTTGCAACGAAGTACCACGCGAAACAAACTTCGATAATCACACTTTAGTAGCACCAGAATTTGAGTGAAAGACGCCGCACGCACTGGAGTACGCAGCGCAGTACCACGACTCTGCTCCATCAAATCATCATCTGTGCTTGTTGGAGCGCTCTGGCAGAAGTAAATACATGAATGCCACTGTCGTTAGTATTATTCCGGTGGCCTAGTGGTAGCAATATCAGCTGGAGAACCGGAATTCAGGTCGACGCTTATTGTTTCGCGTGGTGGTGTTTCTACAGCAGTATCTTGTATCTTAAGATACACGATACACTATTGAATGTATCGGAAATACAGATACAGATACTCATTTTGCGAGACGTATCGCGATACAGATACAAGATACCCAAAGAGTATCTAAGATACATGTATCTTCGATACTGCCCAGCACTGATATATATATATATATATATATATATATATATATATATATATATATATATATATATATATATATATATATATATATATATATATATATATATATATATATATATATATATGTATATATATATATATATATATATATATATATATATATATATATATATATATATATATATATATATATATATATATAACAATGAAGGGATAACATAGGACCCGGAAGTAACAGTTCAAAAAATATATCAAGCACGTAGGAAAAATTGTTCTGGGAAGGACTGACGTTTCGGCCGCGGGACCGGCCTTCGTCAGAGTGGACGACGAAGGCCGGTCCCGCGGCCGAAACGTCAGTCCTTCCCAGAACAATTTTTCCTACGTGCTTGATATACTTTTTTGAACTATATATATATATATATATATATATCAGGAACAACAGACAGTACGACGCACGTTGGATTTGCACGGTATATTTTCTGACGTTTGGGCTGGCGGACCAGCCTTTGTCAAAGTAACAAAGGCTGGTCGACCAGCCGAAACGTGAGAAAATATGCCGTGCAAAACCAACGTGCGTCGTATTCTCTTTTGTTCCTTATTCCACCGGGGCCAGCGTGATTTTGTTGCTGCAACTGTATATATATATATATATATATATATATATATATATATATATATATGTGTTCCAATCTTTTGTTGGCACCACATTAATAGACTTCGGAAAACAGGGGTCTTCGAAATTCGATATTATTTGTTGCGTGTAACCGTCTTTAATAAAAACTATACTAGGCATGCATGCGCACCATTATTTAGAAGTACAGAAGGCAGACGCTCGAGTTTCACCCACCAATATCAATGATAAAATTTATCCCCAAATTACGTCGCGCATTTTTTTCTCATCTTGCAGGCATTATGAGTCCAAAAGATTACACGGTATCCGGTGAGTATACTTCTGTATTTCTATATGTCGCTGATAAACATTATTGGAGAATGTCGTGGCCAATGTATCTACCATTGTGAGTCGACTGCGATATAACAATTTAAAATGTGCAAAGTAAGTTCATTATAGTTGCAGAAGCCCAGTATGCCACTACTTTGCTTCTGTATCACGACAGTTCTACATAGGCGTCACAGACGCTAAGAAGCTTGATAAAAAGAAGGCTGTTTTCTCAACTACATGTTTTCTATGTGGTAAGCATACCGAAATATTCCCAAATATGATGTGACGAAATTGCGATGGGAGGATATTATTTTCGTCCTACTTGTAAGACAATGTGCATCAATGCACCAAAGTCGTGAACTTTGTAGACTCGTAGGAACCAACTCTTATGGAACTGAAAAGACGGTAGTGACAAAAATACGGCGCACATTTCAAAGAGTATATTGTGATTTAAAGGAGCCAATGATGCATTTTTCTAGTTTTATATATACATTGTCTGCCGCCACATTTACATTTTATTAATTGATATTCTGCTGTATTTATATCGCATATATTATTTTGTGTTTATTCTTACGTTTTTTTTTGTTTTCGTCTCTTGCTTTTGTTGCTGCTTATTTCAATCCAAAATTCCACAGCACACATAATCATATCTAGCTGCTGAATGTGGGTGGAAGCGGCGTCGACAGAGGCGTTCAATATTCGTACTCATAGTTTAAAACTGAAATGAATGAACATAACGATTTACATGGAACCGTTCAGGGACTGTCATGCTCTACGCTTTCAACATCAGTATAATCCTATGCTTTGAGCATCAGTAGTAATAAATAGTGAGAGGGCTTTTCCTTTGTGTAGCTACGCGTATACACTTACAGAAGCGTTGTGGGTACTTTGCTAATTCGCAAATTGACGAATTATGTAGTAGTTGGCAATCTCCCACTCACTTGCAGTAGGGGCTTCTAGGATTGTTTAAACTGGCCTTGGTACGCGGACACACATCCCTTTCTTGCAGTATGGGGGGAAGCAACCACAGAGACGCGAAGCCTGACTAGCCAATGAGAAAGAAACATGAACGGAGCCCGACGGCGATATTGTGTCCTACTCTTGAAGGCGAAACTCTCACGTTCCCAACGTTCTTCTTTTGGTCATGTGGTGTGCACGACCTCAGTGGCGAGGAGAGCTAAATTGTCACATCGTAATATTAGTCATCAAATGACTCTTTCGGTAACATAAAATACATGCATACTGCTTTCAACTCACTATATCATTTAAGTGCTTCCCATTCCGATCAGAAGGACTGAGTAGACACGTAGCTTCCTCCTACTTTATTATTATTGATTCAGCTACTTCACGTTAATATTCAAGTGGATTTTCGTATTGAAAGCTCTTGTCTACTTTGGTATTGTAGAAGAGTCTGCTGGATTTGTTTAGCAAATAATCAATTCTTTTGGGTTCATTTACGAAACTGCATCAACATGAGTGAGCTTGTGTGTCCTCACCTGATCTTGCGGATATGTGCCAATATATGTGAACTGAACACTTTGCATTGTTTATTTCTACTGCAGACTGCAATCTGAAAAATGGACACTGTATTTACCCTCTTGGTGAGTTATCATTGCCAAAGGTATTCGCTGCTTGAATACATTTGCAAATTTTGACAGCACAATATTCTCGAGCATATATGTTGTTTTCTATATGAAACAAGCTTATAAATAAAATATCCGGAGAATTATACTCTAAAATGACAACTAATAACAGTCTAGATGGGTAGGTCTGCTAATTTCACGAAGGTAAATCCGCAAGCTTTTCAGGCGCTTTAGAAGCTGCGAAAAAACCCAATGAGTTGCATTCAATTATCCACCATGTAGTCAGTTGCGTGTTTTCGAATATTTGAGGCATTAAGTTGTGTGAGACAGCTTGAAAAACAATATAGTACTCCTCTTGTATTTGAAGCGTCGTCCGCTCTTTCAGGTGCAACCAGTCATATCATTTGTACCTTTTTCATTGGCGATTATTATTTTCAGTCTTTATGTCACCATTTAATGCGTTCTTGTTTTGTACGAGGCGTAACCTTTGCATTACGTGAACGGCTGCAACAAAAAAAAAGGTTAGGATGACTGCCAGTTGGGCATGTTGGTAGAGGTTCATGGTGAAACAAGCGCGAAATGTACGAAGACTTAAAAAGGACACAGGACGGAGCGCTTTCCTATGTCCTTTCTAAGTCTTCGTAGATATCGCGCTTGTTTCCCCATGAAAAAAATTTAGCATGACTTACCGTTGATTGGAACGAAAATTTCGTGACTAGCCCCCAAACCTAGGGCAGTGGTATGAGGTGATTGCTGCCGAACATCACAGCTTTAGTACATGGCTTACAACTGAAACTCTCGTTTAGCCAGGCTTAAGAGCGAGGCATCGCGTGCTGCGATTTTTACTCACCGATCCTAGCACTAACGCTTACGTTTCTCGCTGCGGCTGGACATAATTCCTCCGGGAAGTTTATGAAGTAAAGGTTAAGATAAAGGCTGATGCAAAATCATTTTTGATGTACCCCTTCGAACGTAATGTTGCTAGTGTATTCCCTCATAAGTAGGCATTCTATTACACCGTAGTAGACTGTTCATAGATTGAGGCGGTGAAAACGTGCAAAACTGTGACTCGGATTTTGAATGCCATTTTCGAATTGCTAAATTTACTCCATAATTTTAAATTGTATAAATTTTTCAAGCGTTGGAAGGATGATGAGGTGCTTTAGTTCTGGTATTTTTCAAATTAAACAATAAAACGCGTTTGTAAGACGGTGCCAAATAATTCAATAATTGCAGATTTTTCTCCATAAACATTTTCTCATTACAAGGAATATACTTTCTCTCGAGGAAGTGTCACACGCAAATCAGTGAGGTTTACACTGCTTGATTTTCCCCTTGTTTAAAAATGAGTGTAATATTTTCTTTTATAATTTTCAGCATGCCTTTGCCCTAAGCCAGTTGAAGGTGGTTACAACCGTGTGACGGAGGGCGAGTCCCGTTGGTACTACAACCGTAGTAAGAACAAGTGCCAGGAACATCAGGGTGAATCGGGTAGCTGCAACAATTTTCCAAATAAAGATAAATGTGAGCTATATTGCAGCAACGCTTCCCCAAAAGTAAAGAAAATGTGGCCGGAAAAAATCTCAGCAAGCTGTATTGCGTCAACGATTCTGAGCGTGTACTTAATAAACACGATTCTTGAAAGATAGCAGTTAGCCTGTTTTACTAATAATAATATATGGGGTTTAGCGTCCCAAAACCACCATATTATTATGACAGACGCCGTAGTGGAGGGCTCCGGAAATTTTGACCACCTGGAGTTCTTTAACGTGCGCCTAAATCTAAGTACACGGGCCTCAAGCATTTTCGCCTCCATCGAAAATGCGGCCGCCGCGGCCGGGATTTGATCCCGCGACCTGCGGGTCAGCAGTCGAGTACCATAACCACTAGACCACCGTGGCGGGTTAGCCTGTTTTACCATGCGTGTGTTTGCTTCGCATGCTGTCACGTGCATCTGGAGTGTCATAAATTAGGAAGAACAGCGTTACAACATTGAACATGTAGCGCATAAGGGGGTTCAGTAACGTAAATCGAACAAAAAACCAACATTTCCATTTCGTGGGGATTGCTCTGTGGTCATGCTGCTGGTTTAGAGAAGAAATAAATTTCATTGCTAAAATATAGCACACAGTTTGCGTAGACAAGCCATGCCAAGGCAGGGCGCAGATATACACCAAGCCATTTATTAGTGGCTTCGAAAATCACGCCGCAAAGTATCTAAAAATGGTGCACGCGAGGGTTTGTTGATATGCTGTTTTCAGTCTTTTTTTTTCCGCACGCCTGTATTTTTTATCAGAAATGTGGGCAGATTGGTAAAATATATTCACTTGTTGCCATTTTCATTTATTACGATTTCAAATTTTCCCGCCAGGATGTTTGTGTACAGCACCATAGGCAATGTGCAATCGAGTTTTCCAATCTGACTGTAGCGCCAGAACGCAAAGCATAGCGGATGAAAAATGCTGCATTGAGACTGGGTTGGTCCAAATGGAACGCGATGTGCGCGTCTACGGTCAATAACGGTCACAGGTATATGGAGCAGGCTGGACGATATCAAACACAATTTCTCACGGCCGCTATTTATGTAATTTTGATCACACTGGCTACGTTCAGGCAGCAAGTGGTTGAAAGCCGGGTCATGTGCAATGCTGTAGGGTCTTTCAACGATGTCCCCGCCAGAACGCACCCATGGGCAGGGGCGCTCCATATAACTACGTGCATCCTGACTTGTACATAAGTCAGGGTTGGTCTCGTTCATCTTGCACACGTCATGGCTATTGAAAAGACGTTTTCTCTTCCATGCCGGTCCTCCTTGTTCCTTTCCCTATGTTTGGCAACAAATTTTTCAGACATTGGAGAAGCTCTTATAAGGTCCTTGGAGCTGTCAACGCAAATTTTCTTCCGATCGATGTTTCTCCAAGTAATATGCAAGGGGCGATCCAGATTTATATTGATAAGATAGCGCATCATCCCATCTTTGTGTACCACTGACTTCAAACACCGGAAGGAAACTCGCTTTCCATTGCTCCCAAAACAGTGGTGTCTTGTCAAGAAGCTGGAAGTCGTACCTTATTTTCATGGTGTCATCAAGATAACGACGCAAGTTTTGAATTTTTTCGTCATCAGACAGCCACTTATTTTTTTGGGGATGCATATTCATATAAAATCATCCATTCTTGAGGGCTTTGAGTGCTGTCGTCAAAAGTATCCCGCTCCACAAGCTTTAGCATTAACGGAGATCTGTACACTGTATCAAAGAGCATTTTCATTAGCTGGCTGTGCCGCGTCATTTGTCGTTGCTGCTCTTCCACAATTCCCACAAACAGGTTCACCTTCTCTGTAGAAGCCTTTTTCGAGAGTCGTGTATATCGCATCGGTTGCAGCTCAAGTTCTTCTAGCGCCTGCGGACTGAGATCGACCTTCATGTATTCCATCTGGAGAAGCTCCTGGCGGCCTACGGCAGTTTCCTTCATCACTTTGTTGGTCAAGACTTCTGAACTAACATGACAAGGAAGGTCAGATGGGAACTTGGAAACCCGTGAAGATGACATGATGCGACGAGGCCCGGTCAATGAAGAACTTGATCCACATGTTCGCCATCGCCTGCGCCAAAATTTTGCGTTTCTATCTGCGTATCTATCTATCTGCGTATCTATCTATCTATCTATCTATCTATCTATCTATCTATCTATCTATCTATCTATCTATCTATCTATCTATCTATCTATCTATCTATCTATCTATCTATCTATCTATCTATCTATCTATCTATCTATCTATCTATCTATCTATCTATCTATCTATCTATCTAGCCGCCTACGTCTGGGTGCTCTCGAGATCGTCTCCTTATCTTGGGATATAACGAAATTTGTATAAGAGGGTAAGAGATATTGACAAATATGTCTGGCCGGTCATGGCATGACTAACGTGAAAATTGTCGTATACGTCGTCAAACCCTTTCCTGACACGTGTGGCACATACCCGTATACCACGGGCCGCCGTATGCGGGTTTGCGCCACAGGAGTTTCACAGTGTATGTCTACCCAGGAATGGCGAGAACAGACATTAGTAATTTAAAATCGAGAACGTGAACAAAAACAGACGACGGCAGTGTTGACCCGACAAATGGAAATAATAAATATCAGGGTCCCAGCAGGAATCGAACACAAGGAATCTGCGTGGCAATCAAGTATTCTACCACAGAGCCACGCTAGGTCTCGGAACTGTTTTGGAAAAAGACCCTATACAGGCGTAATGTTGGTGAATCGTCAATTGTGGTTCCAGTGCTGGCTATCTAATTTTATGAACATTACATATGTATTCTTATGAGGCAGGCGTTATAGCGGGTTAACGTCAATTGTATACTCAAGCGCCACCCACTGTACTTGGTCCACGATGCACTATCCAGAGCTAACATACTCGCAAGGACAAGTGCTTTATATCAGCTTACCGCTTCTGGTGTTGGTAATACCGATGTTTCTGTTGGCATTGCTACGCAACTGCAAACAACTGGTTACATGAAACATATGCGACTGTTCAAGATATATCTGTGCGTACAACATTTGTGCATATCTTATCGTAATTTAGTAACATTTTGCTCAAAAAGAAAATTACAAACCAGTCACCTTGCCGGCGCATGCTTCGCATCAGATCGATTCCCATGGTATTTGGGATATGCAAAATTTGGGAGCTGCAAGTCTGAGTAGGGAACAAGCGGTGACCGGGAGAAGACTCCGAGCCGGAACTTACCCCCACGGAACATTGATGCACGCAATGTATCCAGGGACCTACGGGCGGGACAGCAAGTTTTGCCCTCCGGACACGCGCAACTCCCGTGCGCCACGTGGTGCTGGTGTGTAGTAACAATCCGGACTTCCCACCGTCATCACCCCCCAAGCGAAGACGATGAGAGTGAAGCGGATCAAGAGGAAGAATTCGGAGACCAGTGGGAGGCTCTGCTGGTGTCGCAAGACGTTGAGAACCTAGCTACGATTGTTGAGCAGGGCTCAGGCGGAGGCAGCGAGCCACGGCTACCTGGACTGAGAAGGTCACCCACCTTAGGGCTGAAGTACAAATAGCCTGGTCAAAATAAAGTGCATTTCTCTTCTTTGGGCCGATAATCGAGGTGGGTTGAGGTAAAAGGGACTGAAAAAATATGCGAAAGACATCACGCTTTTTCGGTCTGCTTGCCCTCATTTAGGCTCACTGCAAGTGGTACTGCGCAGAAATATTAATAGTAATAATATTAATAATAATAATGAGAGTAATAACAATAAAAAACTTGTAATATTAAAGAATTTCTTTTTTGCACCAAGGCAGAACTTCCAGATAACAGATAACAGACGAGTGCTCAATTTGAGGAAGGAACATTTCAGTATAAAGTTTCTGGAAGGAAAGAAGGAATACAAATGGGAGAAGACAGGGACGTTGCTTTGTGGAAGACTACAGCAGAAGTCAATTCACCAGATATTCTGCAAACACATCCAAGAAACCAAAACGCCGAATTGCAAAACACTCAGTGGGACCAGGAAATTGTAAGGTGCTATAAAAATACGCCGAGACCTTTGATCTCTCAAACATTACATAACGACACAGAATTGAAAGAGGGTGAAAATGATCCTCCTTGCGGGTTCCACTCATGATTTTGGAATTTCATGTTGGAGAGAAGTTATTGCTATTTCGCTATTCATAAAAAGAACACATATCTGACAGTAGCGAGTGAGAAACGCTAGCTGAAAGACCATTCTTGACATCGGCATTCAAAAGCAAAGAATTCTGAATGACAAAAGGAAGGCCATTCACATAATCTAATAGGAAGAGTAAGCTAAATACCGACCGTAGAAGGATTCCACTAGTCGCCTTGTACAAAGAACACGTTTCGCCACTTACGTCAACATAACATGACCTCTTAAGAAGATGGCTAGCGGGTGATTCACAGCTGAAGAGTTCACACAAAGCTCTCAAGTTCGCCCACAATCAGTGAGTTGCTGACTACGTCAGAAGCTTTACTAAAGAAACAATAGTAAATGGTGTTGACCTGTCCTCTCCGGGACATAGGTGCGGAGATTGGCGAGATGAAACGAATAATCAATCACTCAAGCAATCAATCAATCAGACATGTATTCAACGTGCCCAGGAACAACCGTAACGTCTTTGTGCAGGCGCACGAAAAATAAAACAATAAAAAATAAAAATACAATGTAGCCAGTCGGCAGAAGAAATTTGAAATTAACGATAAGAAGAAATAGTAATAATCATTACTGGGGTTCTCAGTACCAAAACCACTATATGAATACTAGGAACGCCGCTGTGGAATGCTCTGGTGATTTCGACCTTCTGGTATTCTTCAACGTGCGTTGACCGTACAGAGGTCTGTAGCGTTTTGCTTCCACAGAAATAAACTTCGAAATGAAAACGTACTCTGATTTTAATTAGCCTGTGTGTAAATCTTTCGTACTGCATGCGACTAGACTAGGCAAAATGTCGGTCGGTGATGATCCCAAGCCTGGACGACCTTCCAGATCAACAGATGATGACCGCGTCGATAGTTCGAGCTGTGATTCGAGGAAATATTTGTTAGACTATTCGAGTAGTTGCTGACGAAGTGGGTATTAGCGTAGGTTATTGCCATGAAATTTCTTTCTATTTTCTCTACCCCGAATACGTTGAAAGGGCGCCGTTTCCAAACCATACAGGAGATCCAGGACAATACCAGAAGAGAACTGCGAGCCAGTCCAGAAAGCGCGTTGTAAGAGGCTTTCAAAAAATGGAAGTAACGAGTGGAAACAGTGTATTGCCAGTAGATGGGAGTAGTTTGAAGAAGGCAATGCTTAAAATGTTGTACCACAAGCAGTGAAGGTGTTATAACAAAAGATCAGTTTCTTTTTGAACACACCTGGTATGTCTGTGTGGTACTTGGTGCTAATCCCGGGCATGACCCTGGCCTCGACCTGCGTAAGCAAGCTAGCCCGGGAGTGGCTCACGTTCGTGGTTTCATGGCACGCGCAAAAGACCACGCACCCATGGCCCCGGCACACATGAAGAATCCCAACCTAATACCGTAGTTCAACTTCCTGTTCCGGCAAAGACCAAGGTTACTATACCAAGCCTGGGCCCACCCTGCGCCCTGGAAATGCATGACGAGACCGTGCCTGGTCATGCCAGAGCCCTTGATTCCACCCACACAAAAGGTCGAGGTCTAGCCTGGTCCCATCACAAGCTTAGCGGTGTTGAATGCTAAGCCTGCCCCAGGGCACACTGAGAAAAATGTGTTCGTTGTGTATATACATATTAATGTCTTGTGTTTCGGAGCAGAGTAATGAAATAGAAAATCTGGTCTCTACATACAGGCATTGAAATGATTCTTCATTAGCGATTGTGGCTTGCGTTTGAAGGTTCTTGGTGTTTAAGCTCCGTAACGCTATCCTCTTGGCGGTGGCTGCCACATTTTGACGGCGTTTAAATGCAAATAAAAACAACTATTTACCTTGATTCACATATACAGGGGTCTTAATTGCAGTACACGCTGCCCTAAGAGTACACCGCCTCACCCCTTGTAGATGAGGGAACACCAGTAAGTAGTACTTATGGTGGTCTGCACAGTGGTGTGCTTTTTAATCTGTCATGGTGTCGGCACGTAAGCCTAACCGACCATATAAATACATAGCTTATACAATCAATGAAAATTACGACAATATACTAAAGTGGCAGTGAAATATGTACAGAAATAAACACAAGGCATCCTGTGGAACGTGTGGGTCTACACTGGTTGTAAACATTATGATTGCACAATTTTTCAAGAAGCCGTGGAATATTACTCGGTTGCAACCAGTGACGAATCGAGGCCCCAATAGATCATGTCGGTTGAGAGTGTGAACAGAGGCCATGTGGACTGTTAGCACACGTTCGCATCGCCTAGATGCAGGCCCTATTTTCAGCGCCTCTGTATATATAAAAATTGCACGCTCAATGCAGAGCCGACGATACTTAAGTGCTCCTGTTCCTCTTGAGCTGAGGCTTCGCACTCACAGAGGCGCATAGAGCATCGATCGGCAACTGGCTGAGATGGGAATATCGTCGTGGTTATTATCAGGACTTGTTGACGACATCCTACTGGGCTGAACAATTTCCCCAAAACCACTGTCTCTCTGCCACATTCACTGAGGGAGAAGAAGAATTCCGAAAGGTGCCTGAGAATAACCACAACAGGAATAACAGTGAGGAACTAGATTCCAATAATTTCACTTTCCTAAGCCCAGTTGGCTGTTGGTGGGCCAGCCTCTGAAAATTAAGATTTGATGAAATGTTTATGGTGAACAATTTTCTGTTAAGATGTTCTTTCTTGGGATACCGACAGTGCTGTCAAAATTGGACTGTAGCAGAAGTGAATTCACTAGATATTCTGCAAACACACCCAAGAAAACAAAAACGCCGCATTGCAAAACACTCAGTGGGAGCAGGGAAATTGTAAGGTGCTATAAAAATATGCCAAGACCTTTGATCTCTCAAACATTACATAACGACACAGAATTGAAAGAAGGATGAAAATGATCCTCTTGGTGGGTTTCAGTCATGATTTTGCAATTTCAGGTCGGAGAGAAGTTATTGCTATTTCGCTATTCAGAAAAAGAACATATGTCTGACTGTAGCGAGTGAGAAACGCTAGCAGAAAGACTATTCTTGAAATCAACATTCAAAAGCGAAGAATTCTGAATAGCAAAAGGAAGGCCATTCACATAATCTAATAGGAGGAGTAAGCTGAATAGCGACCGTTGAGGGATTCCACTAGTCGCCTTGTACAAAGAACACGTTTCGCCACTTACGTCAACATAACATGACCTCTTAAGAAGATGGCTAGCGGGTGATTCACAGCTGGAGAGTTCACACAAAGCGCTCAGTTCGCCCACAATCAGTGAGTGGCTGACTACGTCAGAAGCCTTGCTAAAGAAACAATAAATGGTGTTGACCTGTCCTCTCCGGGACATAGGTGCGGAGATTCGTGAGATGAAACGAATAATCAATCACTCAAGCAATCAATCAATCAGACATGCATTCATCGTGCCCAGAAAGAACCGGAAAGTCTTTGTGCAGGCGCACGAAAAGTAAAACAATGTGAAATAAAACTACAATATAGACAGTCTGCAGAAGAAATTTCAAATTAAGGATAAGAATAAGTAGTATAACCATTTCTGGGGTTCTAAGTACCAAAACCGCCTTATGAATACGAGGAACGCCGTAGTGGAAAGCTCTGGCGATTTCGACTTTTTGGAATTCTTCAACGTGCGTTGACAGAACAGCGGCCTCTAGCACTATGCTTCCACAGAAATCAACTTCTGAATGAAAACGTACTCTGATTTTAATTAAACTGCGCTTCAGTCTTTCGTACTTCATGCCACTAGACTTCCACACAGCGCTTTTCCAAACATCTCATGCGTGCATCCATTTTCCGCACCACCTTTATGCTGTACCTGCAGTAGTAATAGTAGGAGTACTCTCCACGTACTCCTACTATTACTACTGCATGTATTTAACTGCAGACACATCCATGGTCCAAAAGGACGGACATATGCGCGACGCGCACGCTGAATGTTCGAGGCCACTGATCTGTAGGCAGGAGCATGAAACATCACAGGGAAAGGCTGTTAGGTTTACAGCCACTCTCTCAGCGGCATGGAAATCATAACGACCATGTTATCATCTGAGTTGTAAAGACAAGGCTTCGAGAAAAGCTAAACGCAGTGGTAGCATTGGATGCTGGCTCGTGTAAAAAAACGTGTTCTTGTGGCTGACAGCTCTTCTGAACAGGGAAATACCTTACCGGTAGTGGTCACAGCCACCTAATAAATGCTATTCGTACGCTTATATACATCCCAGACAGGACGTATGCTTAATTATCTAGCTAACGTTTATTAGAGCTTGTGCAACCATTGGTGCATGAGACTTGCTCGATGTGACATCGCGCACAATAATATCACTGAGAAATGAGGTACGCTTTAGGTGAAAGAATTACTTGTTACTCTGGCATGGGACAAGATCCTTTTGTTTGTGTGGGTTGCTTTGAGGCTTTTATAATTTTACGTCAGTCAAGCTCCCTACATGAAGTCCACAGACGTGTGACGTTTCTCAGTTCATCATCAAATTGTATTGATGTCATACATTTCCCTTGAAAAAATATTAAAAAATAATTCATCAGTTCTGTGGGCATTGATATCTTCCGGCTTTATATATATCCCAGCACGTGGTCGGTCAGCACGTCGGGAACAGGTAGTCGGCGCAAGCGCCGACTAACTCTGCCCGGCGTGCTGACCGACCACGTGCCATGCACCTCACAACGCGCTGCGCACATGGCGCGGTTGTTCGAGCCCGACGTTTCCGCATCCGTGGACCTGCGTACCTGTCACGCCACAGCGGACGTCCTACAATGCGGAGGTGGGTGTTGCGCCGACACCGCAGTCCACACACGCACCACCAACCCGTTGCCAACATTAGCGGCGAAACCGACACATCTACGGGCTCCTTTGTCAGCCGCCTCCGCTCGCACCACCGGCTGCGCTCGCGAACGTTCCCACCACGTCATCGTGGGACCCGCTTGTGTATGACAACAGCGCCCCGGTGCCTTCTTCGTACGCTGCGCTTCTCGCACAGCCGCCCGCCGGAAAGAGCACGAAAAAACGCGTGCCTCCCCACGTTGACGACTTGGACTGCCCACGGACCCTTTCGTTTCTCGACTTGGACACTCTTGTATATACGCTCTTATTGTTTTCATTTCCGGCTTCATTTCTGCGAGGGGTAGTAATCTGTATCGCCATCATCGTCATCGAGCATCATCATCATCATCATCATCACTTCTGAGCCACCGCGCTGCGGCTCTCGCGCAGGTCATGCAGAGCTCGAGGCGCGAGCTAGTTCAAATGGTTAAAACGAGCTCACAGAACTGGTGGTCTGGGCGCTGCAGCCGCCGCCGCCGCTCTGCTTAGGCCCTTCCAAATAATGTGGCCAGCTCGGCACGGCCGCGTCGGCCGCCGTCACGACGTCTCACGCCTCATCTGTCGCTATAATTACCATTTACCGACCGTCGAGTGATTCCACTAGTCGCCTTGTACAAAGAACACGTTTCGCCACTTACGTCAACATAACATGACCTCTTAAGAAGATGGCTAGCGGGTGATTCACAGATGAAGAGTTCACACAAAGTGCTCAAGTTCGCCCACAATCAGGAAGTGGCTGACTACGTCAGAAGCCTTGCTAAAGAAACAGTAAATGGTGTTGACCTGTCCTCTCCGGGACATAGGTGCGGAGATTCGCGAGATGAAACGAATAATCAATCACTCAAGCAATCAGTCAATCAATCAGACATGTATTCAACGTGCCCAGGAATAACCGTAACGTCTTTTTGCAGGCGCTCGAAAAATAAAACAATAAAAAATAAAAATACAATGTTTCCGGTCTGCAGAAGAAATTTCAAATTAATAATAAAAAATAATAAAAAATTGAAGGACACTGTACATTCCAAAGTGTGTTCGGAGAAAGCGTGTGGCCATTCCATTGACGGAAAGACGGACGGAAAGACCGACGGATGGACAGACGGACGGACGGACATCCGGACGGACGGCCGGACGGACGGACGGACAGACGGACATCCGGACGGACGGACGGACATACGGACATCCGGACGGACGGACGGACAGACTGACATCCGGACGGCCGGACGGACATCTGGACGGACGGACGGACCGACGGACGGACGGACATCCAAACAGACGGACATCCGGACGGACGGACGGACAGACGGACATCCGGACGGACGGACGGACGGACGGACATCCAAACGGACGGACGGACGGACATCCGGACGGACAGACGGACATCCGGACGGACAGACGGACATCCGGACAGACGGACGGACAGACTGACATCCGGACGGCCGGATGGACATCCGGACGGATGGACGGACCGACGGACGGACGGATATCCAAACGGACGGACATCCGGACGGACGGACGGACAGACGGACATCCGGACGGACATCCGGACGGACGGACGGACATCCGGACGGACAGACGGACAGACGGACATCCGGACGGACGGACGGACATCCGGACGGACGGACGGACGGACAGACGGACATCCGGACGGACAGATGGACATCCGGACGGCCGGGCGGACGGACGGACATCCGGACGGACGGATGGACGGACGGACAGACGGACATCCGGACGGACGGACATCCGGACGGACAGACGGACATCCGGACGGACGGACGGACAGACTTACATCCGGACGGACGGACGGACGGAATTCCAAACGGACGGACAGACGGACAGACGGACATCCGGACGGACATCCGGACGGATGGACGGACGGACATCCGGACGGACGGACGGACGGACATCCAAACGGACGGACGAACGTCCGGACGGACGGACGGACAGACGGACAGACGGACATCCGGACGGACATCCGGACGGATGGACGGACGGACATCCGGACGGACGGACGGACGGACATCCAAACGGACGGACGAACGTCCGGACGGACGGACGGACAGCCGGACGGACAGACGGACAGCCGGACGGACGGACGGACGGACGGACGGACACCGGACGGACGTGAGCATGAGACATTAAAGGCTTTCGCCTTAACCCTTTGAGACGCTATGTACACAATTGTGTACATGACTTGTTTTTGTTCCTTGTATCAACTAGGGGCTAAGAGAGAGCGAGATACATTGAGCTTCGCATAGATTGACCCTTCTGCATAATAATTTGTCTTCGTTTAACTTTATTTCGCAGCGTACTGTTGCGTATGATCGCATTGCTGAAGGCACTACCCCGTTCGACGAGTCGTTCAATGAGCCGCGTCCTGCGAGCCATGTTAAAAGTATACTTTTTCTTTGCTCGGAATGGACATAACCAAAAACGATTTTGTACTATATTTCTAGCCCGAGATTTCATTCTATTTATGCCAAAATAGAGCATGAATGACTTCAGGATAAACAGATATTTAATTACAACTCAATTAGAATAAGTTGCTATAACACACATAAATGAACATATTATGACATTATTTTTATTGCAATGGTATATTGAGTGCCTTGAAATAACGTTGTATTGTTTTGACCCATTTACAGACAGTTCTTCATAGGTGGCGTCTGAAAGGGTTAATAATCATTTCTGGGGTTCTAAGTACCAAAACCGCTATATGAATACTAGGAACGCCGCTGTAGAATGCTCTGGCGATTTCGACCTTCTGGTATTCTTCAGCGTGCGTTGACAGTACAGAGGCCTCTGCATTATGCTTCCACAGAAAGAAACTTCGAAATGAAAACGTAATCTGATTTTAATTAGCCTGCGCGTAAATCTTTCGTACTGCATGCGACTAGACATCGGCACTGCGCTTTTCCAAAGATCTCATGTGTGCGTCCATTGTCCGCACCACCTTTATGCTGTGCCTGCTACTACTCCACGTACTCCTACTATTATTACTGCACCTATTTCACTGTGGACACATTTCTTAGCGAACTTCGGCTACTTTGAGCGTATCTATCTATCTATCTATCTATCTATCTATCTATCTATCTATCTATCTATCTATCTATCTATCTATCTATCTATCTATCTATCTATCTATCTATCTATCTATCTATCTATCTATCTATCTATCTATCTATCTATCTATCTATCTAGCCGCCTACGACTTTGTGCCCTCCTGGCCGTATCGTTAGTGGGATTTATACCAAAATTGGTATGGCATAACATGACTGTATGAAGAACATAAATGGCTGGTCATATCATGAAAATCATGACTAACTTGTCTGAAAAGTATGATTTACACGCCACGCTCATGGCGCGCTCGCGGCCGCTTCGTTAGCTTGACATACACCAAATTTGGGATTGAGTGACGTGACTGTATGACGAACATAAATGACTAGGTGGTAATACGAAAATCATGACGTCATGTGCGACATGACTTGCATGCCACGCTCATGGCGTGCTCGCGGCCGTTTCGTAGGCTTGATATAACCAAATTTGGTATTGCGTGACGTGACTATGACGAACATAGATGCCAAGTGGTTATATGGAAATCATGACATGTCATGTGCAACATGACTTGCATGCAACGCTCATGGCACGCTCGCGGCCGTTTAGTTAGCTTGATATACACCAAATTTCGCATTGAGTGACATGACTGTATGACGAGCATAAATGACAAACGGTAATATTAAAATCATGACATGTCATGTGCAACATGACTTTCATGCTACGTTCGTGGCACTCCCGTGGCTGTTTCACTGGCTTGATATACACCAAATTTGGTATTGCGTGACGTGACTGTATGACCAACATAAATGCCACGTGGTCACATGGAAATCATGACGTGTCATGTACAACATGACTTCCATGCCAAGCTCATGACACTATCGTGGCCGTTTCGCTAGTTTGATATACACCAAATTTGGTATTGAGCGACGTGATTGCATGACCAGTTAATGACAAGTGGTAATATGGAAATCATGACATGTCACTTGCAGCATGAATTGCATGCCACGCTCATAACTCTCTTGTGGCCGTTTCGCTAGCTTGATATACTCCAAATTTTTAAGGCGAAAGCCTTTAATGTCTCATGCTCACTTCCATCCGTCCGTCCGTCCATCCGTCCCTCCGGCCATGCCCTGGCACGGTGGCAGGTGGCCGCCGGGGTGCGTAAACGGACGCCGGTCGCGTTGGACTCTACAGCGCTCGCGCTTTGCTTGCGTAGCGTCGCTGTACCAGCGTGTCTAATCATGCAAGGAGGGAGACGCGCGCATCGCGTTCCATTCTGACCCACTCCGTCTTAATGGGCCCAGGCGTTCGATGAACACACTTTGGAATTTAGAAATTGTCCGTCAATTTAAGCGCTGGAACGCGGATGGCGTCTGCACGATGCGCAAAGAGCGAGAATATGAACGCATACGAAACGGAGGCAGATTAGTCTCGCGTCTCGCTGCGATTCGAGGTAAAAAAAATTCAAAAAAGAAACCGCACACACATTCCTGTTTCTGTGCCATCCCACTGAGAGTGTAAAAAGAAATACATGGCATAGTCAGTCGAATGGCCACAAATTTTCGCCAAACACACTTACGAATGTACAAAGTGTCCTTAAATTTTTTCCATCTTATTACTGCGCTCCAAATCACAAGGCACTCATAAATATAATCACCAGCAACAGATTTTTTTTGGTGTGCTCGGGCACAGACCCAGTCATGCGCTAGTGGTCCCGGGATAGGCTTAGCATTCAAAACCGCTAACCTTGCGATGGGACCATGCTAGACCTCGATCTTGTCTGCGGGTGGAATCAAGGGCTCTGGCATGGCCAGGTATGGACTCGGTCATGCGTTCCAGGGCACAAGGACGGGCCCAGGCTTGGGGTACTTGGCTTGTTCTGTGCCGGAACGGGGCGTTGAACCACGGTCTCAAGGGCGGAGATTGGTCATGTCTGCGGGAACCATGTGTGGACGGTGTTGTGTGTGCAGTGAAACCACGAACACGAGCCATGCCCGTTCTTAGCTTGCTTACAGAAGTCAAGGCCTGGCTCACGCCTGGGATTGGCGCGAAGCACGTGTGGGCTCCAGTCAGCCATATAACCTGGGCTCTGCTTGGGCGGTGCTGGGTAACACAGGCTCCGGCTCGGCTTGCTAAAGTGTACCGCGGTTCCAGATTGGCCCAGGCGTGGAACCACGGGGTCATGACGGGCATGGGTTAGCCTTGGTCATGTATGCTTGGGCCCCCGACGCTTTGCCATCACATGACGCTCGGCTCAGTCTTGGGCTCATCCATATATGCCTGGGCTCAGACCGAGTAATGTATCATGGTATCAGTCTCGCTTCTGACTGACCTCAGTGATGCGTGCCGGAGACGGGGCATGTTCAATCATGCATGCCCGAACCAGGCCAGGGAAAGGGCTTTCTGTGCATGGTTCGCGCTCTGGACCCACAGCATACAGCTTTCGGAGCTAACCCCAAACATCCGATTTCTATAATGCGGCGAATCTGCGGTATTGCCTGGTGCCCTTAAAAGCCACTCGCTTACACTGCGATATTTTAAAATTAATTTCCAATACTTTAACGGCCAGAGCTCTTTAAGCCGAGCATTGGCTTTGTGACGTGAGAACCGAAAGAATCATCATGAAGTGGCGTTCACTCTCTTCGCCCTCTTCATCTTCTCCTTTGCTCAAAGAACACGCGCGCCGATTTGGCGCACGCGTTCTATAAGTCTGGCGTGTGGGAGAGCGAGTAGAGAGATACAGAGAAATAACGAAAAAGACAAGAAAAATTCTTGGCGAAGAGGGATTTGAACAGGCATGCCCACGATTCGATGGTGAGCGTCGTAACCACTCGGCTGTCCAAAGCACGCTACCATAGCATAGCATATCGTGGTATAGTATGTATAGCAGGGGAGTGATAAAGGCAAGGGGGGCTAGAGTAAAGCATAAGCATAGAAATAACGACAATGGAGAAATAGAAAGAAAGAGAGAGTGAGCAAAAAGGTCAAAGTGCGCGAAAAAGATAGAGGAAGCAAGCGAGAAAGGCACAGAGAAAGAAAGGGAAGATAGAGTAAAAAATTCATAGATAGAAAGAGAGGAATAAATACATTGAAAGAAGACGAGAAAAAAAAAACAGAAATGCAGAGAAAAGAGAAAAACAAATTAAGAGTAAGGAATTTATAGATAGAAAAGCGGAAAGAAAGGAATAGAAATAAAGAGAGAAAAAAGACATGAAGAACATCGAAGAAAGAAAAAGAAGGAGAGAGAAAATGAAATAGAGATAATGAAAGAGAAAACTCAAATGAAACAATGAAGGCTGCCCATCTCCGCCCTTTCTTCAGGCTTGGTACCACTAGTGCGAGGCTGCCTCATTTTTTTTTTTTTGTGCAGTGAACAAAATATCTCTTGAAGCCGTGGAAACGGGACCAGTTTCTTGATATATCATTTTAATATTTACAGTAGAACATACTAATGTCATATAAAGAAGGCAGGTTTATAAGCAAATGTCATCAAAGGAAGACATTCGCAATTCCTTTTGAGACTCTGCGACTTTTACGCTACTTGAGGCCACTAAACTCGCAAATAGTATTTCAGTCGAATGGGAGTAACATTCGGAAAGATGTACAAAGGATCGTGCGAATGTCCGAGGATGATTGAGCTGTTACCTTTTCAAAACGTGCTTTCTGTCAGGTAAATCAATCAATTTTAGGACGTTGGTCTCACGGATCAGGATATTTAAGGCATGATGGTGTCTCTTTGCTGTTGTCTTTCAGCGTGACCAACGGCCAGCATGTACAAGGGAACTTTTGTGCTAATCCTTATTTTCTCGAACATCATACCACTACTCGCGTGGGGTATGATTCGCCGTAAGTTTTCAGATACACTTTTTTAGAAATTGTTAGGCCATCGATGACGTTTGGAAGTTTGATATTATTGTCGCTTGGGGGTTATAAACTTATACTTACAAATGTTTTGTTTTGAGCAGGAAAATGTTTTGCGCTGGGATATTTGTACAAATGGTGGCTTCAAGTTGATACACAGAGTGATTGTCAGATCTTAGTGCAATAAATCTTAAAGTCGTGGGTGTATGTGATCTGCTACATTTCACGAGCAAAGTCGTATCAGAGCTGCCCGTGTTGCTTTGAAAAATTCTAATGTAAGGATCACTGATATTGTTGTCCTGGTAAGTAAGCAAGCTCGGCGTTTGTGTTTTGTTAATAAGGGCGGGTGGTATCAGTATTCTGGAACGAATGAAGTGCATGGACGGGAGCAAACATTTATGTTGAGGAATTATTTGTGGCATTTAGTTGCATCGCGAGGAGTTTCCAGAAAAGCCAAATCATTCTGTGTCACATGCCAACACATCACTAGTGTCGTCACGCTTATGGCTTATTCACACCGGCGACTGTCAAGGTCATGCCACGAAAGGATTCGCGAATGTTCTGGGACGTGGAAGCGCAAAATGACTTTCTTTAGCATCTGCTTCATCTCGTAGTCAAGCGGCATCAAAATTGACCGGCGAGAGGGTAATACAAATAAGTGCGACAATCTGGCGCCAAAATGCGCCAATTACAAGTCATATAACAGTACAGCGTAATAATCATTGTATTATCAGTCGCTCGATCTGAATTGCCAGTATGCTGAAGTATTTCTCAACGGCTCAGTCGTCGGGGTTCGAGAGTCGCCGGTTTAAGTAAATGCATATATTAATTGAGGGGGGGGGGGAGTCACCAGACATATCATCATGTACAGGCTGGCCCTTGAGGTGTAAATTTATGCTCATGCAAGTGAACTACTTTACCCCACAACGGGAGCATGGCGCACCTGGGTGTGCAGCAAAAGAGGCGGAACTACTCCTTGATGGGCAAGCTGCGCAATTGTACCGACTCGCTGGCTCCACTGGCTCCCTACGCAGCGTAGGGGCGAATACCAACACTAAATGCGGTGGATCCTGTACATCACACGCTTCTATCGTCATTAAAATTTCTTCGCAAATTTATTCACGGGGAGATTCCACGACTCTGTGCAGCCATGTTACACTATCACCTCAAACTAGGTGACCTCGCTCCAAATAAACTGAATAACCGAGAGAATGTGTTTATGTTTTACTTCACTCGTAGAACTGCAGTAACAAGCAACCTGAATTAACCTAAATGTTAGCGGGCTGTGAAAATCAGTCTTCAGTAAGCACACTTTATGTTGAATCTACCGTGCGCTTTCAGTTAAAGATTTATCGACTGAATGATTTATCAGCTCCAGTAGCTTCAAAACCTATGAAAACATCTGTATATATATATATATATATATATATATATATATATATATATATATATATATATATATATATATATATGTTTCCAGCTCCTTTACAGCCCTGTTGAACAGTGCTTGGGTGATAGGGCTGTTGTCAGGCAGTTAATCTGCCTTTAGCCGTACCGTCCCTTGATATGTAATATGTTTAAAATCAATAAAAATGAACTGAAATCTGTGTGTGTATTTAGCACGCCTGTTTTTAATGCAGCCTCTTTTATGACAAAGACGCCAAAGCCCACACACCGAAACCGTAAGTACAATTCGCATAGTTCTGTATTTAAATGTGTGTTTAGTGGGAACCTCGTGGTCCTGTCTGAAGTACATTTTTGAATTAATGCTTTTGAGATAAATGACACAAAGACACCCTACAGTTAAAAGTAGAAACAAGCGATGGGCTATAAATTCGTCACTTTCACAGTATATGAACTTTCTCTGTACGAGAAAATCTGCACCGAATTTCTTCTTGTGAGTTGTTATCTTGAGAAAACGTTATTGTTCAATTTCATGGCCGAACCAGGAAGCAGCGCTGTCTATGAACTAGCAAGCCGCCGCAGCCTGCGGTTCCAACGCCGACTGCCATGAATCTCCGAGGGACGGCAGACAAAGTGTGTGTGTGCGTGTGTGTGTTTGTGTGTGTGTGTGTGCGTGTGCGTGCGTGTGTGTGTGTATGCGTGTGTGTGTGTGTGTGTGTGTATGTGTGTGTGTGTGCGTCTGTGCGCATAGTGCACATGCTTCCAGCATCGCGCCTGCAATAAAACGCGGTCGCCGGGCCAAGGATCACACCGGCGTATTTCTTTCAGATGTTGAGAACCCTATTCACTCATCTATCGCGGCGGTCAGAATGCAATTAAAGTGGTTTGAGCCGTTAAATAGTTACAAAAAAAAAGATGACTGATCCTTCGGTCATAGGATTCGGTATAACACGATCGGGAAACGCGTCTTCACACAGGTAGTTGAGCTTTTATTGTGCATTGTTTCGCCACAAGGGCAAAGGAATGTATGCTATATCAACATATCGTAATGTCACGCGAGAAACTGGAAGGAGCCCGAAACTCGGAACGCATCTCGTCCAGCAGCACAGAAAGGACGCGCGAAGAGAACATACACAGGACGAGCGCGAACTAACAACTGTCGCAGGTCGACACTTAGAGCGCTCTGCTCAAACAAAAATTAGGTGCATCTTCCCAAAGGGAACCCTGATGGGATGCGAAGCAGCAGCGTTGCGCACGGGTGGCGTCACGGGTTGAACGGCGCACGCGGCAGGTGTTGCGGGCGAACGGACGAGGCGGCAGCTGCGGCCGCTGCGGCGAGCGCGCGGCAGGCGAGGGAGAGAGTGATGTCAGCGCGCACTGCGAGGGGAGCGTGACGTCAACACGCAGCTGCGGCGTGACCTACTTGGCATCGCTCCAACACCTGCGGCGAGGGGAGCGCGTTGCGGCGCGTTCGTACGGACTTACGGAGGGACAGCGTTACACAGGCTAGTCAAATAGCTGCTTGGCATCTGAAAAGCAGCACGCTCGAAACGAACACACAAACATACATAGCACGAGCGCGAACTAACCACTGTCACGACTGTTACTTCTTCGTGTGTGGGCAGCGCGCTTCTTTCGCAAACGCAACAGCCTCAGCGAGTGAAGTGACCTTCGTGCTTTCTGTAACAAAGCACAAGAGGTACAAACCAGCCCATTTCGAGATAAGCGCGCGCGCACGAGTGACCACGCCCCGGAGAGGCGCGCGTGTATCGCAACGCATGGGGCGACGACCTTTAAAGCATGCCCTGCGCGCCTTTCGCGCCATCTCGCTAGTGGTGACAAAAACACGCTGAAGTTACCATGGCCTCCGAGATGGCGGGCGCGCGGCGGGTTTTTCTCCGGCCGTCCCAATCGCACGGAGAGAGCGTACTTCCCGAGGTGGGCGTGGCCCGTTCTTTTCTCCGCACCGCGGCGCACTTACTTGGGATCGGAAAAGCTGCCGCGCTGTTGGCGCAGCTTGCATGTGGCGAGGAAAAAAATGGTTTTGCGCTTTTATTAACCTCGCGCTGATTTGGAAATGTCTGGTCAAGGTGTACGAGAGGCCAAGTCAATGCCGGGGCTATCGATTCTCAAATGGGCTTTTTTTTTTTTGCTGTAGATTTGCGCCGCCTTTATTAGAGCACTTAGAAAAGCGATGCCTCTGCAAGAGATCCGCATGTGCTAGAAACTTACCATACTTCGAAATTTGCGGGCTGTATAGTATGGGGGGCGCTAGTGAAGGAGAAGAAAAAAAAGAACGATGATGAGGCTGGGCGTGATGACGCCCGGGGCTCGCGCTCGCCCTGCCGCTAAAGACCGATCAGTCGTTGCCGGGCCTTCGTAAATTAAACGCGTTTTTCTTGTCGCCTACGTGTCCTCTGAGGGCTTCAGCCGACCACTGGCCCCGAACCCACAATAGATATGTTGAAAATGTTGTAAGCTAGATTTAAGGCCTGCGACGGAAGCAGTCCGTTTGGAAGCTCAGTATCGCAAAAAGCAGGTATCGGTGCTTGCTTCCTTTGTGCATTTTTTCCGTCGGTGTAACAACATGTAGCGAAATGAAAACACACGCACAGCAGCACTCAAATTTTCCATTAGGAACACTTTGTTTATATTTCCTTTATTAACAACTTGTAGGCACTTCCTTCTATACACAGGCGCCGCAGCATGAGCGCGTTACAAAGAAATAAGGTCGAGCGCACGCTGGAGGGGGAACGCTAACTGAGCCGACCAAACTCGGCATCAGCAATCGTCATGCTCTCTCCTCGCGATGTCGCCGGCGCCATCAAGTCTGGCGTGAAAGCCGCGCTCGCATAGCGCACAATGCTTCGCACTCGCCCACGAGGCTTCCCCAGTTTCCCTTTCCAACTACCTCCCGTCGCGCCGCAGGAGACAGGGGGGGGAGGTTGCAGGCGGTCGCCACACGTCTAGACCGTGGTCTAGACTCAAAGTCGCCGGTTCTGCGACGACCACGGACTGGTTACAGGCGCGTTTTGTTCATTTATGATCGATTGATTGATTTGGATGCAGTCGAGAGCACAGTAAATTAACACTATACTGATATTGCCATTGTGCTACCAAAACGTAAGCAAAATCCGGATGACGAAAAAAGGAGGCGATCACAACTCAGGCACTTTCACTGTGAACGACGTGTGGAGTAAATGTAGGTCGGCTAATCGAAAAACAATATCCCGGCAAAATTACTTATCTTACATCAGTGACATCACCAGGGCACTCAGTTATCTAGAGCGTAACCGTGCTTCGGTTGACCAACTCATAAATATCCGTACGCGATCAAATAGTAAAACGATGTGTCACGATAGGTGGGTAATATGATTAAACGACGTAAATTAGCCCAGTTTTCACCCATACACGTCTCCAGAAAGGAAGAATGCTAGAACGCCCCTGTATATTTCTCAAATCAAGGTATTTCGCGCCGAGACAAAACAGACCGTAATGAAAAAAATAACACTACCACAGACGAATTGATACCTCCTTACAATAATTTATATCAGGAAAATTCAGCAGTTGCCGTGCTTTTCTCGGTAAATTAGACCAAAAGAAATGCAGTAACAGAAAAAAAAAATACCTGTCTTCAGTGCATCCAGAAGATTCTGGCGGTAATGCTTGCTCGTACGCAGAAAAAAAAAAAAAAAAAGAACATGCACACGCTGTAATCCCGCGCGCTCTGCTTTCTGCCCCGGTCTCCGCTGGAATCCCAAGTGAGTGCGCCATCTCGCGGTAGCCAGGCGCGCGACGCGATGTACGTTTTTTCGCTGGGGAGCGCGGCGATTGGGACGGCCGGAGAGAAACCCGCCGGGCGCCCGCCATCTCGGAGGCCATGAAGTTACAGAGCTCTGAGTATAGGCTCCCAAAGCATCGCTTAGTGACGCAGCGACTCTTGACAGGGAGCGCCATCTCTGGCAGAAAAATAGAAACTGGGGGTATACGTCGCGTGTTTTCCCTTCTCTCCGCCGCGCTTCCGCTCGCTTCAGTGCACGTGCAGAGCTCTCGCGCCGCACTTCGCAATGTACCGCGTCGCAATGTACCGCCTCGGAACGTACCGCCTCGCAATGTACCGCTTGAAAAAGATTTCCCCGCTGGACAGGCACTTCGAAAAGCGAACGCAGTGAAAGGAGAAAAGTTCGCGAATCACGTTAATCGATGTTCCACGTTGTCGACTAGGAATTGTTTAGATGTGCATGCTGGCAGTGGCAAACGCGTACTGTAGTGAGCGAACTTTCGCGGCGTGCCAAAAAAAAAAAAAAAAAAAAAAGAGAGAGAAAGAAACAAAGATTACACGACCAAGGCACTAAAAAGCCTGAGAACGTTCGAGTCACGTCATCCGTACCGCTGGAGCATCACCCGCTGACTTAGCCACGAGGCAGCTAGCTTCGCTTAGCTTTAACCGCTACGAAGCAAGTAGAACTGCTCGCCTCGTCTGTCTGCCTGTCTTTTTTTCGCGTCTCGCTTCGTGCTTGCACTCCCTTTTTATGAGGATATCTACTTTACAGGTGTGTGAGATGTGCTGCGCGAACGCGGCTCAGCGTGAGAGGTGTCGAATTTCAGGCGTGATGTGGTATCGGGCGCGCGACGAGTTCGCGCAAAGCGCACCCGTAATAAACGCACACTCGAAGCAATGTACGGGTGCGCGGTGCGTGTAAGAAAACCGCACAATCTCCGAAGGTGGCAATTACAATTCATGAATTAAGCGCCAGTTACATTCAGCGGCTTAAATATATGCCACCCTAACCCATTAGGGCCCACTGTACTTTAAAAAGTACACTTCTTTTTTCGGGCATAGAAAATACAAAACAAAATATTCTGATCTTGCTCATTACAATTTCTGATTCCAAAGGTTGCAGCAAGAAAATCCTAATTTAGAATATTGACTCGGTTACGTTTTTTCTGTTTTATGAGTCGTCAAACTTTAGGAAAAGGAGAGCCTGTTAAACGCACGTGGTCAGTACTACTTTTTCTGAACTAATTTGAAGTTTTATATTTTATATGTTGAAAAAACGGACTGCTTCCGCTTCAGGAAGAGCGATTCAATCCCTGCAAAGCGCGAGAAGCCTATAGAATGCATAGTTTTGCTGTGAGGAGTAATCAAATGTTGCTGTACTTTATTTAGTACACTGGGACTTCGTGAGAGCATACATGTAACCCTTGTTGTGCGTTGCATCATTGATTCAACAGGCTTTTTTTGTTATGAATGCCGTTTTTTCGGTTATCTCAGACTCATGAGGATGCGAAAGATGTCGCTGTGAATATACGAGAGCCTCTTGATGTTTTAATTGGTGATTCTGACCCTAACATGGGAACTTTGGAGGAGGAGGGGAATGACGACGGTACGAATGGATGCTCTCTGCTAACGATAAAAAGCATGGAACGAAAGGAACGTGGGTAAGATAACTTCTGTTTTGACTCAGGAAAGCAGCTTCGTTTCGAAAATGGCAAAGACAACAGCATAATTGCTATGCTGTCGAAAGACTACACAGTTGAGTCACTATGATCTGTATCGTGGTGGCCATTCACTGAAAAAAAAAACGTAGTGCCACTGTCCTCCTTCTTCATCCGCAGTAACAATGCCATTAGGGCCTTGAGCTCTACGATCAAGCTGCGAATGACTAGAGAATTTTCATCCCTGAGAAAAAGTGGTACCAGCCCCTATTTACCCAGATGATCGAAATAGCCGCAGAGAACGCATAAAGGGTCTGCTACCACATTGTAGGTTTTAGCAAACCCTCTACGCATTGACTATTGTCCTTTAGTCGCATAAAAGCAAACCACTGACTGCGCCTTGCTGTATCCAAGAGAAGTATCAAAGCTCTCGAGATTCCACTGTGCTTGCTATTACCCTGTATTCATACGGACATTTTCACGAGAAGGCGGCAAAGCAGTTGAATTCTGCCAAAGTACATCGAAATGGTGTGGCAAAAAGCGTGACGTTACGCTTTCCCTAAAGCACTGGTCCTTGATTAAGTTGCATGGGCCAAGATAACTTTGTTATTCGCTTCGCAAGGGCCCAGCGTACTCCCCATTCTTGCATCAAGTCACCTTGCCCGTTGCTATCTCGAAGGCCCAGCGTAGTTTTTATAGTACAGTATCATAACTCCTGAAGAAACACACGTAACTCTATGAAAATTTGCACGTGTGGTTATCTGTTGTGTTTAATTAAATGAGCAAAGTGTCAATAAACTCGGACCAGTAGTTCTTTCTTGGTCCTTAATGGGCTAATAAAGCGACAAAAACAGAACAAACCAGCAAAACGATGTCAAAGTTAGGTGAAAATGCACAGGCGTTCGTTACAGCGCGATGATGCAGCCTTCCCGACGCGTGAATTGCATGCGGCGAACTATTGACAATGTGCGGAGTTCACTTGAAAGCAACCAACACCGCAACGCTAACCGCGGTATGACGTATGTGAGTGCGAACATCCAATGATAGCTAGGTCTCACAAACACAAGGAATCAAAACACAAAGTTGCTTCAACACAAAACCGTAATTGTATGTAAAAATGCGAGGAGATGGCAAGCAATCACTACTGCAGGCGTTGTATCCACGCGCCGCTTTACGTATTGATTCAGGTAGTCGAAACAAACGATTTTTTTTTAATATGTGGGGTTTAACGTCCCAAAACCACGATATGATTATGAGAGACGCCGTAGTGGAGGGCTCCGGAAATTTCGACCATCTGGTGTTCTTTTAACGTGCACTGACATCGCACAGTACACGGGCCTCTACCATTTCGCCTCCACCGAAATGCGACCGCCGCGGCCGGGATCGAACCCGCGACCTTCGGGTCAGCAGCCGAGCACCCTAGCCACTGATCCACCGAGGCGGACAAACAAACGATTTCAAGCGAAGAATTGAGTCAGCCAAAACGGAAGGCGAGACAGAGCTAGAACTTTATTCTTTTAACTGCGGTGGTCCACGCTTGTGTACTTTCTCTCTCGTACAACTTGTCCGGGAACCGATACAGTGTTACAGGTGACTCGCGTGCCTGTCTGCACTGCTGCGGCATACAGTAATACTTCGGACCACGCTTCCGCTTTCGTGGGGTCGCTTCTACCATCGCGGAAATGCAGCTTCGCAAAGCAAGCCTCTCGGTTCAGCGTGCCAAGCTCACGTCACAACGTCTATGCTCCCCGCACCGACCGAAGAACGCGTGGGCACGCGTGCCGCCGCTGTCGGCTGTCGGTTGAAACAGGCTGAATCGGCCGCGCCCTCTGCCGCGCTTATCCCCAGTTTCACCAGCGCTTGCCTCCAGAGCCGCAGCGCGGCGCTGTCGTCGCTCCGCAAACTTGAGCTTTGGTTCCCTATTGGCTATAGTAAAAGGTGTATGTAAATAGCTCGCCGTTATCATGCTCCAGAACGCACTTTAGGTGGCCCAGTCGATTCACACCGCACGCTGCGGAGTGAGGGGTCGTAGGTTCGACTCCCGGGGACGGAACCTTTTGCTTCCAGTTTTTTCTTTACCATCTATTACTGTGTTTTACAACGTCATATCCGTGACGAAAATACGTCAGTAGAGCAGTGGTGGACCACGGCATAGAACACTTTCGTGTTAAAATGAGAATAAGTACGTCAGACTTACTGAATAGCACTAACTAAAACGGTGACAACGGAAAAGGTAGACCCGATAGGCGCTGACTTGCAACGCACATTTATTTATCAGCACACACTTAATCCTTGAAGAAAAATCTCTACTTAAGGGGGGTACTGTAGAATAAATGGGTCGTCTTGGTTTTAGATTTATATCGCATTAACTGCTCCGTATTTCGTTAAAGAGCTCGTTTCGCAGAAATTCCAGTGTCGGTGTCGGCATCGGTGGTTGTGAGCGAACTATCATATTTTATCCATGACCGAGACATCCAGAAAGATCCGAATCTTTGTGGATGTCAGAGGGATAGCGTATACAACGCCTTCAACAGCACTGACCACAGGCTCAAGTTTGTGCCATGTGTTAAAGGCGTTGTATACACTATACCTCTGGCGTGCGGTAGGAGATATGTAGGCCAGACGGGACGCTGCCTGAACGATAGGCTCCGTGAGCACCGCTACAGCGTTCAAAATACGGTATCGGGGCACCTTGGCATCCACTTGCGGGATTGCGAGTGTAGCCCGATCTTTGAAGGCACTGTGGTCCTTCCACGCAGCCCGGATCAAATTGTGCGGAAGATTATTGAGGGTGAGTAAATCGCAAGTTCCGGCGACGCATGCGTAAGCATGCCATCGCTGCACCTTTCCGACAAAGAACTTTTGTTTCTGGCGCGACGTAGGGACGGGGGCGGTACCAAAATGCAAGAGTCTGGTTATCTAAGCTCAGGGATTTATCCTAGAGCTGCTTAAAATTAGGAAGACATCGGAATCCCCAGAACAAAGAGGAAACAAGAACTCATTCGCCTTGAAGATATACGCAAGTACATAGCGTGGAGAATCAATTAAAAGAGTGGCCTGAAATTATAACGTTAATGGGCTAATGTCGGCCAAGAACAAGTTGAACGGCGTTTGCCCGCTTCTTCATGCACGTACAAGAAAGAAAATGTAAAGAGGCACAAACAGACTGCAAAATTTAACACAACATTTTGTTTGCGTGATGTGTACAATGCGTTGAGTATAAAATCGCATTCATTCGAGATGAAATGCGCATAGGCCAGACCGGAAGGAGCATGAATATTCGGCTTAGAGAACATCTTAGCTCCTTGAAAGTGCTCCATATTAAATGTGGCACTCCGTTGCAAGCAGTCAGGCTGCACGTCTATGTAACAACGTACAAATGTTTTCGTTTTTTTTTGCCATAAGAATCACTAATTGGGAGAGTTAATGGAAGCTTATCATTTCCACAAGCAGGGCAATCCGTGCGTGAGCCAAGCTTTGTTGCACCTCTTGGAGAACGTAATGGCCTTCTTAAGACTAGATAATTACATCACGCAGCTGTTATGGTTCCTACCACAAGTGCTATTTTGTTTTTGTTATTGTAAATCACAGATTCGTTGAATGTTTACTCCTTTTACACATGCACCTGCGCTACTGAGCGTATGCTAAAAGTGTCAGTGTTACATGGTTTTTAGTCTGCCAGACATCTTGTATATGAGTAAACCACGATTACAACAGCGTATACGAAGTTTGTGCTTCTGAAAAATGTTGTTTTGAACTTACAGCTTGTCATCTCTACCTTCTTCTTTGTTGTTTATTTTCTAGTGCAATTTAATAATGCACCTTTCCAGCATCCACCTACCTGCGCAATTTGCGGTGATTGCCAGTCCTTGAGACTTTACTTTATTCTTTACCAACCCGTTGAGCCAACTGAAGGAGCAGTACTGAATTAGTCTTTGACTTCGTGAAAAGTGAAGCGTAACTGTGTTTGCAAGAAAACAGCTCATCACGGATAACGATGACGTCAGTAACTCTCCAGCTGACCCCTCCCATACATATAAATACCATGGGATAAAGGTTAATGTGCAAACGGAATAACGCAATTAAGCCATATATGACTGAATATCGTTCAAATAATACTCAAATTTGATAGGACAGAGGATACTTAAAGCGATAAGAAACTATTGAACTTGCGTTGTCACTGTAACCACGGTTTCGAGAAGACTTGTTTAAGCTTTGCTCATTTTGCTTTAACCTAAAAGATGGTTTCCATAAGCGAAGATGGTTTCCATAAAGATGGTTTCCATAAACGAAGTGAAGAGAAAGGAACTACTCGACCCATGGATACAGGAAAGATTGCCTGACAAGTGGAGACGAATTTTCGTGTTGAGGGACCTAAGGCTTTTGCCTTAAAATTAAAATTTAATCCTTTAGAGAAAAAAGTTTAAGTGTGGTTGGTCGTGCTTGTGTGCCTGCTGTGTCAAAAACATCAAAGTACCCCTTTTGAGACGTTTATAGTACCTATTACCTGAACTGTACTGAACATGTAAATAAAATATGACTCCAATTTTTTTAGGTCCGAGGAAGAGTGCTTGTTTCACGACACCTATAATGTTTGAATGCTGCAATTTTCGTGAACAGAAACTTCATGCATATAGGTATTGTTTATCGCTGCGTTTTAGCTCCTTAGGCGCTGCTTTGACAACACGCTTGTGCGATATCTTGCTTCAGCAGCGCACGAAAGATTTGTAGACAGGGATGATACAACAGCTCTCTTCTGGCTATCGGACATCTGGCAGCAATAGTATGATTAAGTGTGATGATAAAATCATGATTTTTCGTTGCAGGTCACGTTCAGGGGAGGAGCGACGCAGATTATCAGTCTAGTAAGTACGTTTCTATATTTGTAGCAGTGCTGACGACAGCGAAAAAAGAGTCTCCTGGCCATCGAACAATGTCTTAATAAAAAGTGGCTTCGATTTCATAAAAGCAACTAGGCATAAGTTCTAGGTAATTGTAGGAGAAAATATCTTGGATCTTTTATTGCGATTGAGACTTCGTTCATTTTATGTATGCTGAAATGCCGCCAAGACCAAGCGATGACATTTTGATGAAAGCCTGTACCGCAGATTTTTCGGAATAGCAAGAAAGTATGCTAGACGGATTTGCAAGCCTTGCTTTTTTTTTGCGGGAGTTTAGGATTTTTGGATACATTCACAGAAGGCAAGGACGCAATGAGCGTATATGATAATATAGAATTAGCACGATCTCAAACTCACTAGAAGCATTGGAGTTTGAGGACGAATGTTTGGATAGGTGAAAAAACTATATGAAATACCGTCCTTTCTTCGCCATACTTGGGAGGACTAAAAAACTGAATATCACACGTATTGCGGTAAAATCTGGACAGGCTATTAAGCAACACCTGGTTTCATGATACCCTAATTGGTCTTACGTCTATGAACATATGCGGATTTTACCATGGAATGCTCTAGTTACTCATATTCAGGTGCGCAAGAGACTGCACCATCTTCAGCTGGCCGGGATTCTGACATTAGCCTAGCTTCACACAAAAACCTTGATAAAACGAACCGAGAAGTGCGTATTGATTGCATACACGTGCACATCTTTGACATAACTTATTGACAAAAGGCCCATACTGTAAAGTATGAAATCACGGGGTTTTTTTTGCGTATTACGGGAACCTGCCCTGTAGCATAGACATTGCGAATATCTGAAGAGGCCATAGTCTAACGTGAACGTGTTGAAATTCATGGTGGTAAATTTCCCACCACCCATTCACGCTCCATACTAGAATTGTTCCCGGCTTTATTTCTAAAAAGTTACGCTGACGCTGCAATTGTAGTCCAGTACCCAAAGGTTCGATATTCACTCAACATACATTTTGCAGCAGTGATAATTAGTCACTTCTACAGCCTGTTGTAGACTATTTTGGGGCAACCAGTACAAGTAAACATGCAAGGTAACCACTACGCCATAAATGATCGTAACTTTCATAAAGTAGATAAGCATCTAATACATTATTATTTCTAATTCTGGGGAGAAGCGTGGAACCTGCTACACACCTGTAGGGCATTATGCGCCCTTTGTTTGTCCTGTGGCCGATGAAGATGAAGAATTATGGCTGAGCCTTTTGTAATGTGTTGTATGCAGTCAACGACCTACTTGTTGCGCGATTCGCAATATGTGACGCCGGCTTGTTAATTTTAATCTACTACGACGCAATATTACATATGTTAACAGGATTGCTTGTCCGACATGGCAATTGTAGAGGGCGTTTTTGCAAAGGAGTTTCAAGCACCAGCGCAGCTTTGTGCTAGTATACTGGTCTGCCAAGCAGAGGGCCTGGGTTCGATTCCCTCCGTTTTTAGGCCGCTCTCATACATATAAATACTATGGGATAGAGGTGTATGTGCAAACGAAATAACGCAATAAAGCCATATAGGACTTTCAATATCCTGCAAACAATGATCAAATTTGAGAGGACAGCGGATACTTGAAGCGATAAGAAATTATTGAACTGGCGTTGTCCCTGGAACCACTGTTTCGAGAAGACTTGTATGAGCTTTGCTCATTCTGCCCTAACCTAAAAGGTGGTTTCACCAAAACGAAGCGAAGAGAAAGGAACTACTCGACCCATAGATACAGGAAAGATTGCCTGAGAAATGGAGATAAATTTGCGTCTTGAGGTATATAAGGCTTTCGCAATAAAATAAAGAAGTTAACCCTTTAGAGAAGAAAGTTTAGGTGTGATTGGTTGTGCTTGTGTGCCTTCTGTGTCAAATACATCAAGGTGCCCCTTTTGAGACGTTTATGGAACCCATTACTTGAACTGCACTGAACATGTGAATAAGATGCGACTACATATTTTGTAGGTCCGAGGAAAAGTGCTTGTTTCACATCTCTAATGTTTGAATGCTGCAATTTTGGCGAACTGAAACTTCATGCATAAAAGTATTTTTATCCTTGCGTTTTACCTCCTTGGGCACTGCTTTGACAACACGCTGGTGCGATATGCTTCTTCAGCAGCGCACGAAAGATTTGTAGACAGGGATGATACAACGATTCTCTTCTGGCTATCGGACGTCTGGCAGAATGGTATGATCAAGTTTGATGATAAAGTCATGATTTTTAGTTGCAGGTCAAGTTCTTGCGAGGAGCGACGGAGGTAACCAGTCGAGTAAGTAGTTTTCTATATTTGTAGTAGTTGCTGACGAAAGCGAAAAAAGAGTCCCCTGGCCAACGAACAATGTCTCAATAAAAAGTGGCTTGGATATCATAAAAGCAACTAGGCATAAGTTCTAGTTCATTGTAGGAGGAAATATCCTGGACCTTTTATTGCGATTCAGTCTTGGTTCATTTTATCTATGCGGAAATGCCGTAAAAAACAAGCGATGACATTTTGATGACAGTCTCTACCATAGATTTTTCGGGATAGTAAGAAAATATGCTAGTCGGATTTCCGAGCCTTGCTTTTTTTCCGGAAGAGTTTAGGATTTTTGGATACGTTCACAGAAGGCAAGAACGCAATGAGCGCATATGATAATGTAGCATTCAACAACATCTCAAACTCACTCGAAGCATTGGAGCTTGCGGGACGAATGTTTGGATAGGTAAAAAACTTTATGTAATAGCATCGTTTCTTCGCCGTACTCGGGAGGGCTAAAAAAGTGAATATCACACGTATCACGGTAAAATATGGAGATGCTATTAAGCCATACCTGGTTCCATGTTACACTAATTGTACTTACGTCTATGCACATATGCTGATTTTAAAATGGAATGCTCCAATTACTGATATGCAGGTGCGCAAGAGACTGCATCACCTTCAGCTGGCCGTGATTCTGACATTAGCCTAGCATCACACACAAACCTTGATGATATGAACCGAGAAGTGCGCATTGATTGCACGCACGTGTACATCCTTGACATAACAACTTACTGACAATCGGCCCACACTGTAAAGTATGAAATGACGTTTTTTTGCGGATTCCGGGAACCCTCCCCTGTAGCATAGCCATTGCGAATATCTGCAGAGGCCATAGTCTAACGTGAACATGTTGAAATTCATGGTGGTAAATTTCGCACCACCCATTCACGCTCCATACTAGAATTGTTCTGGGCTTTATTTCTAAAAAGTTACGCTGATGCTGCAATTGTAGTCCAGTACCCACAGGCTCAATATTTACTCGATATACATTTTCAGCAGTCATGATTAGTCACTTTCTAGAGCCCGTTGTAGACTATTTTGGGGCAACCAGTACAAGTAAACATGCAAGGTAACCACCACGTCATAAATCATCGTAACTTTCATGAAGTAGAAAAGCATTTTCCACATTATTCGTAATTCTGGAGAGAAGCGTGGTACCTGCTACACACCTGGAAGGCATTATGTGCACTTCGTTTGTCCTGAGGCTGATGACGATGAAGAATTATGGCTGAGCCTTTTGTAATGTGTTGAATGCAGTCAATGACCTGCTCGTTGCGCAATTTGCAAGGTGTGCCGCCTGCTTGCTAATTTAATCTACTACGACGCAAAATTACATATGTCAACACGATTGCCTGTTCGACATGGCACTTGTAGAGGGCGTTTTTGCAAAGGAGTTTCAAGTACCAGCGCGGCTTTGCGGAAAAAAACTCGTCTGCCGAGAAAAAGGCCTGGGTTCGATTCCCGTCCGTTCCTAGACTCCTCTCATGCATATAAATACTTTGGGATAGAGGTGAATGTGCTAACGGAATAACGCAATATTGCCATATAGGACTGCGAATATCGTTCAAACAATACTGAAATTTGAGAGGACAGCGGATGCTTGAAGCGAAAGAAATTATTGAACTGGTGTTGTCCCTGCAACCACCGTTTCGAGAAGACTTGCTTGAGCTTTGCTCATTGTGCCCTAACCTAAAAGAGGGTTTCACCGAAACGAAGCCAAGAGAAAAGGAGGTTAGTAGAATTCTTTGTTGGGCGTGTTGGTTCATTATGGAAAAGATTTGAGCGCAAAACAGGACGGGACACAAGACAAGAAGACGACTACACGAGCGCTCACTACCAACTGGCTTTATTCAGAAGAAAACATGAGAATAGAAAGCTCAGTACACCACAAGTGCACCTGCACACACATCAAGTGAGATAGATAAGAAAGGCTTATCATAAACTGCGCTCTTTCAACTGCAACTCACTCCCCCCGCAAGCATGCCGACGTTTGGCTAAAACAATCTGTGCCCTTCTATTTTATGTAAAAAGCCTTCAAAAGCTCGCGTGCCACGGTGTCTCTGCTGCGGTCCAGTACGTTCAGTTCAAGGAAGACAGGAACACATTCGCACTCCGCGCAGTGCGCGGGATGGTGCGCGCGCCGATCACCTGTGAACGACAGTTCATGCTCACGTGCCCGGTCGTTGACACACCGGCTCGTCTGTCCGATATAGGACTTCCCGCAGCTCAGTGGCAACTCATAGACGACTGCCTGCGCACAATCCCTGAAGGGCCGGGTGTGCTTTTTGCCACAAGACGTGTAGTCGTCTTCTTGTCTTGTGTCCCGTCTTTTTTTGCGCTCAGATCTTTTCCAGAAAGTGAGTACTCGACCCATGGACACAGGAAAGGTTGCCTGACAAATGGAGACAAATTTGCGTGTTGAAGTATCTAAGACCTTCGCCTTAAAGTAAAAATTTAACCCTTTAGAGAAGACAGTTTAAGTGTTATTGGTCGTGCTATGTGCCTTATGTGTCAAATACATCAAGGTGCCCCTTTTCAGACGTTTATGGTACCCTTTCCTTAAACTGTACTGAACATGTGAATAAGACGTGACTACATATTTTGTAGGTCCGAGGGAAAATGCTTGTTTCACGACATCTGTAATGTTCGAATGCTGCAATTTCGGCGAACTGTAACTTCATGCATAAAAGTATTGTTTATCCTTGCGTTTTATCTCCTTAGGAGCTGCTTTGACAACACGCAGGTGCGATATGCTCCTTCAGCAGCGCACGAAAGATTTGTAGACACGGATGATAAAACAGTCCTCTTCTGGCTATCGGACATCTGGCAGCAATGGTATGATCAAGTGTGATGATAAAATCGTGATTTTTTGTTGCAGGTGAAGTTCTAGCGAGGAGCGACGGAAATAACCAGTCGAGTAAGTAGGTTTCTATATTTGTAGCAGTTGCTGACGAAAGCGAAGAAAGAGACTCCTGGCGTAGAACAATGCCGGAATAAAAAGTGGCTTCGATTTTCATAAAAGCAACTAAGCATAGGTTCCAGGTAATTGTAGGAGGAAATATCCTTGGATCTTTTATTACGATTGAGTTCCTTGAATTTATGTATGCTGAAATGCCGTAAAGACCAAGCGATGACATTTTGATGACAGCCTCATCCGTAAATTTTTCGGAATAGCAAGAAAATATGCTTCACGGATTTGCGAGCCTTGCTCTTTTTTCCGCAAGAGTTTAGGATTTTTGGATACGTTCACAGAAGACAAAAACGCAATGAGCGCATATGGTAATATAGCATTTAACACCATCTCAAACTCACTCGACGCATTTGGAGTTTGCGGGACAAATGTTTCACTCTAAGAAAAAAGTCGAGTATTTTGGGAGTATTTCTGCCACACAACAATAATCGTCATCTGGCTTGCTCACGTTTCCTGTCTTGAAAACCCGGCTCTCGGCACATTCCTATCAAGAATGCTATGTCACGCCGATAACGCGCGCGGCGTTCGTGACCGGCAAGTGCCGGAACGGCGGTGATAACGCCAGGAAAGTACGCGGGGTAGATGACGATTATAGTTGTGTAGCAAAAAGACGCCCTTTTTACTCGATTATTTTTTAGAGTGTTGAATAGGTAAAAAACTTATAGGCCGTCCTTTCTTCGCCATACTCGGGAGGGCTAAAAAAGTGAATATCACACGCACGGCGGTAAAATCTGGAGAGGCTATTAAGCCACACCTGGTTCCATGTTACACAAATTGGTCTTTCGTCTATGAACATATGCTGATTTTAACATGGAATGCTCCAGTTACTCATATTCAGGTGCTTCAGCAGCGCACGAAATATTTGTAGACACGGATGATACAAGAGTTCTCTTCTGGCTGTCGGACGTCTGGCAGCAATGGTATTATTAAGTGTGATGATAAAATCATGATTTTTCGTTGTAGGTCAAGTTCTTGCGAGGAGCGACGGAGATAACCAGTCGGGTAAGTACGTTTCTATATTTGTAGCAGTTGCTGACGAAAGCGAAAAAAGAGCCTCCTGGCTATCGAACAATGCCGAAATAAAATGTGGCTTCGATTTCATAAAAGCAAATAGGCATAAGTTCTAGGTAATTGTAGGAGGAAATATCCTGGATCTTTTATTGCGATTGAGTTCGTTGATTTTATGTCTGCGGTACTCTTCCCGACCTGTCTGGCGGATTAGCGTCAAATGTGTTAGCGCATTGTTCTCGTTTACAGGAGTGAAATGCGCGAAATATTTGAGTGGGCGTGCTAGTGTCGTTTAAGTAAGTAAGCGGCTGCTGACTAAAAATATGGGCTGCAGACAATATCACATGGTTCAGTAAGTCTCACGCACTAACCTACTGACAACGGGTGAGACAAGTCATTACCCATCAGTCGGGTTAGAGGCGAAGTGGGGAGAAAGGGAAGAGGTTTGGGACGTCCCAGGGTACGTGGAGAACAGAGAGTGTCGAATGCTTTGATGAGTTCCTTACTTCAAGTAGCGCTGCTTTCCGTACGCGGAAGGGCAAATACATTCGTGTCCTAGTGAAACTTTACATGCAATGAGTGGTCTTTTAACTTCCATCTTCTTGGTGGTGCGCAAGTGCTACTATCTATGGCCACAAAAATTTCAAATTAAGTTGCTTTGGATTTGCTGAGCCCTGGTAATATGAGCTTTTATCTTTTGTTGGGGTTTGACAACATTAGACTTAACTCTTATCTTCCGGTTGTGTTGAGGCGAGTTCCGGTGAGGTCCGTTGAGAAACAATGTTGTTAGATACATGCGCCATAAACTTGACCGAATCTCCTAATAGGAAGCTAGAAAATAACGCATCAAAGAGTTATGTAATATGTAGCAGCGAGTGTCAATATGAACTTCCTAAATAAATGATAAGTAAAGCTTCATAAATTATTTACAAAAAGAAACAATTATCTCGCGTTTTTTTTAGTTTCATAATGTGCGGGCGCAGCATTAGAGATGGCTATGTAGGAATGTATGAAATAGCAGGTAAAAACAATGCAGGAGAGCATCACTTCAAAACAAGCTGCTGTAGCTTTTTATTCTCACTAGGGGGTTCATAAGCACAACTATAATTACCAGAAGCAGAGAAATGAACAAAAATGCGGACTTGTGGATCAGAAGAATGTTACAAATACACGGGAAAAAAAATCTACAGCTCTAACGCATGTGGACATCTGGCCGTTGCAAATCTCGGAAGATGTTGCAGCATCGGAAAATTCCATATACTGATATGCTCTTGCACAAGATGAATGCCAGCATTTATTGGCACAAGTCGAAGTCCATAGTTGTTCAGCCACGTTGTTCCATTAGCTTTAAATTTCTTCAGATTTATTGTTGCCAAGCAATTTACAGAATGTAGACTAATGTTTGACAAGCATTGTCTTCATCTTTTCTGTAACAGCCAGCAAGAGCCCATTTTAGTAGCCATAGTACTAATATATTCCCGAGTGATTTAAAGTTCGGCAAAAAACTGTCGCAAGTTTTATCATCGCGACGAATTATTCATTAGAACAATATTTACTTTAGATATCCTTTGTATAGAGTGCTTAAAACCAACGAGATTTATTAGTTCACATAATCTCACCATTGGCTAGTTATGCGTGAATGTTGGCTTGTGAACTATCGGCTTCTAAGTTGACTGTTGGCTTTGTGTTAGATAACGTTGTTTATTGCTGACTAATGTGGCCTACTCGCTCTTAAGACATCTAACAGAATGATAAATATGCACTATTACGCATCTGCTTCACTATTACTGGCACCATTCGCCCCCAAAATAAATTCACTTTCAATTTATTATTTTACTTGAGCCCCCAATTATTTCCAAGTTGGACACCGGCAGAACATTTTAAACACTGCTTCACCCCCACCCCCGGCCATTCGATAACGCATAGCTAAGGCTCCACCGCTTAGTTGCGACCCCATGGATTATGATGTACATCATCTACTAATTGTATCTACACGACAAAACAGACATGACAATGGCCATTCAATATTTATAACGTGGTAAATGTTATGTTTATATTCCCTGAGGCATGACGACATCAATGCGGAAGGCGAAATAATGAATGCCTGAAATTTCAAGAGGACATGATATTACGTACCATCGGAACAGTGCACTAGTTTTCGCTCTGCAAATAGGAGCACAATTTTATACTGTGCTTACAGGCTCCGTGGAGAAGTAACTCATGAAGGCGCCTCTAGCGGCAACAAGGGCAGAATTGGAAGGACGTTCTCAGCCGATCGCACAGACGAGCAATCGCGGAACGACGTCTTTTCTGACGCCAATGCTTTTCGCGCTTGGCCAGTGGTCAGAGCGACGGTTCGTCCGCGTTATCAACGCGATCAGACAGCTGCGAGTGCTGGACGATAAGAATAGCATAGCATAAGGCATCGCTCCACGATAGCACCGCTGCAGCGGCCGTGACAGTGCAATCGCTGCAGTCGTCCGTTTCAAGCTGCCCCCCGAATTCGCGGCCGCGTTAGCCCGAGGGTGATAAGCTTTCATCGCCCGCGTTACACGCTTGCAGTTTCGCTCAAGGGGCTCGTCGCCTCCGTTGTCGTTTTCGCCAGGAATCTGATGTGGCCGCGTTCGCCTGATGGTGCGCGAAATCTGGCGAAAAAAAACCGGCAGATCCCACGCACTGTGGGAATCGATATAACGCGAAGCAGCCAGCAAGGAGCAAATCATGCTGTACATAATATACATGTCCTTATTTTACATGGTTAGGACCACTCATTTGTGTTCGTCATACAGTCACGTCGCGCACTACAAATTTTGGCGCATATCAAGCTAGCGAACTGGACGCAAGCGCACCATGAGCGTGGCATGTAAATGGCATTGTATATGACATGCATGCCAAGATTTTCATGTTACCACCTGCCACTTATGTTCGCTTAATTTTTTACCTCGAATCGCAGCGAGACGCCAGACCAATCTGCGTCCGTTTCGCATGCGTTCGTATTCTCCCGCTCTGCGCATCGTGCAGACGCCATCCGCGTTCCCGCGTTTAAATTGACGGACAATTTGTCAATTCCAAAGTGTGTTCCTCGAACGCCTGTGCCCACTGAGACGGGGTCGGTAAGAATGGAAGGTGATGCGTGCGTCTCCTTCCTTGCATGATTAGAGACGCTGGGCCCAGCGACGCTACGCAAGCAAAGCGCGAGCGGTGTAGAGTCCAACGCGACCGGCGTCCGTTTGCGCGCCCCGGCGCCCACCTGGCACGGTGGTGCCGGGCATGGCTGGAGGGACGGACGCACGACCAGACGGACGTCCGACCGTCCGACCGTCATGCTCACGTACGACCGGACGGACGGACGTGAGCATGAGACATTAAAGGCTGTCGCCTTAAAACTTTGGTGTATATCAAGCTGGCGAAACGACCACGAGAGTGTCATGAGCGTGGCATGGAAGTCGTGTTGCATATGACATGATTTGCATATTACCACTTGCCATTTATGCTCCTCATACAGTCACGTCACTCAATACGAAATTTGGTGTATCTCAAGCTAGCGAAACGGCCACGAGAGTGTCATGAGCGTGGCATGCAAGTCATGTTGCACATGACTTGTCATGATTTCCACATTGCCACAAGGTATTTATGTTCGTCATACAGTCACGTCACGCAATACCAAATTTGGTGTATATCAAGCGAGCGAAACGGCCACGAGAGGGTCATGAGCGTGGCATGCAAGTCATGTTGCACATGACTTGTCATGATTTCCACATCGCCACTAGGCATTTATGTTCGTCATACAGTCACGTCACGCAATACCAAATTTGGTGTATATCAAGCGAGCGAAACGGCCGTCAGCCCGCCATTAGCGTGGCATGTAAATCATGTTGTACAAGAATGCAGGTCATGATTTTCATATTACCAACTGTCATTTATGTTGGTCATGCAGAAATGTCCCATCGTACCAATTTTTGGATATATCAAATTAAGAAAAGGGCCTCAGGAGCACTATGGCCATGGCGTGTAAATCATGCTTTTCATGACAAGTTATTCATGATTTTCATGATATGACCAGTCATTCATGTTTGTCATACAGTCATGTTATGGCATACCAATTTTGGTATAAATCCGATTAACGATATGGCCAAGGGAGCAGAAAGTCGTAGGCGGCTAGATAGATAGATAGATAGATAGATACGCTCAAAGTCGCCGAAGTTCGCTAAGAAATGCTTCGCATTTAAAAGCACACGCGCTAACACTACGGTTCTCTCACGGCTGCTAAGAATTTACCGTCTTTTGAAAGCAAACGGGAACGAAAATGCCTCAAGCGAAGCACCAAGGCACGGCGCAGTGGCTTGCCGCCGCTTGCGTCGTCTGCTCCCGTGTCCCGCCAAATCTGCTGCCGTGGCCGTTTTGGACTGTGGAGGCAGCACGCGACTGTGGCGGCTCCTAATGTGTGCACAATGCCTATAAAGTTCAGGTTCATTAGCTGGTACGGCCTGCATCTTATGTGGAAGGCAGCGTGGTAATGCAAAATTTAATAGCATTTTTTTTCATGTTTGAGTCTTGTACTAGAATATCCCTAAGCAATTCACTAATGTATACAGCAAAAATGGGAAAACGAGAAAGTTGCAGCAAGTGGGTGGAATGATGCATTGTATTCTAGGCATTAAAAAAGATGCACTTGTCCTTAATGAGTAAAAACATTTTTTTTTTCAGGATCCAATGTGAACCTCACAAAGGTGTATTAACATGAAAAGGGTGGAGGACAACAGAATATACGCACTTTATTTTTTGAAATGAAATTCCATTGGTGTAGGAGGAGATAATCTGCAAATAAATATTGAGTTCAACTTTATGTTCTCCCTTGTGTAATTTATTCTGGATATGTCTCAGAACTTTATCATCATTCACTTAGTGCCATCTCAACATGCTTATCACATAATGAGCGCGAAATGGTAAAAGATAATAAGAATATCGCTCCTTCTGTGAGCACTGACGTGTCGTATTTCTCGTAACCATTTCAACTACTTGTTGCTTTTCTGTGTCTTCAACCTAGAATAGTAAACATAGGGTCCTTATTAGATTGCTAGAGATGGTGCCAGATGACATTTGACAATAGAGAAAGTTTTAAATAGCGAGTTCGCGGGTAAGCGTTTTTCAAGTTCAATGTTGCTTGCTTAACTCTCTGTGGAACTGAGATAATTCTGATGCTTAGACACAGGGTACGCCATCTAGGTGCTCGAACTGTTACCTTAATGGCGCTTGCGCGCATATATATACAAGAAAGACACTTCATCTTCGGAACCATATATTCATAAAAATCACATTTTACAGCCACGAAGTTTGGCGAACCAGTGATGCAAACTGCCACATAATAATAATATCTGGGGTTTTACGTCCCAAAAAAAAACTGCCACATCGGCGTGAGAAGTAGCTGTGAATGTATGTTCAGTAAACTCATTACATTTCTCAAAAATCCTGATGTGAAAACCTTTTAGCATGCTTCCATTCTTCGGCAAAGCCTATTGTACTGCATTGCGTTCTAATATACGAGGTAATTGTGGCGGCTGTGTGGGAGGGCTTAAATCATCACACCCCTATCACAAGCCCCTGCAAAGGCCTGCCGGTAAAATTTTTAGATGTGAAACATCTTATGGCGAAGCTTAATCCGGTGGTGGTGGTGGTGGTGGTGTGCCGCATGCCCACCCTTACTGCGCATGCGCAAACCCTTTAAAAAAATAAAAATAAAAAACCTCTTCTCCCCCTCTCTCTCCTCTAGGCATCCCTCCCCGCGGCAAACACACCTTCACTGCGCATGCGCCTCCCCTCCTCTCTCCCCTCTTACACTCCCCCCCTCTCTCCTCTAGGCATCCCTGCCCGCGGCGTCTACACTCCCACTGCGCATGCGCGTCCCCCCCCCTCTCTCTCCTCTCCTACGCTCCCCCCCTCTCTCCTCTACGCATCCCTGCCCACGGCGTTCACACTCCCACTGCGCATGCGTGTCACCCCCCTCTCTCTCCTCTCCTACGCTCCCCCCCCTCTCTCGCCTCGCGACGCTGACGCGGGCAGCGTTTGCTAGCGAGTTTCTTGGTTGAAAGAACCGACTGCTCGCGCTGCACAACCGTTCACTGGCCACCCCGTATATATGGCAATGGATCTTGACCTCCAAGGTGGTGCCGGTGGGAGATTTCTCATGTGCGTTGTTGAACAATAAAAATTCGCAGCGTGCGCGTTAACTAAAAGCGGAGTGCGGGTCTCTGTGTCCAGTCGGAGTCTTCTGTCTCTCATTGCCCATTAGCAGCGATTGATATGTTCCAGTAGGAAACACTGCTCCATCACTGCCTGCTTTGCGCCTCCCCAGTTTTCTCTCTTGCGCAACGCTGCGATGAGCGCCAGCGTCAACGCCGCCGCCAGTGTAAGCGTTAGCGCCCGCTGCTTCACATCTACACATGGTTCCCTTTAGCGGGAGATGGTGTCATTTTTGGTGGAGCTGACATCCATCCTTATTTTCAGTTTCACCACGAGCTATATAACCGCTAGACAAGGACCGCTTCGCGGAAGCGGCATTGGCTGCCCATTCCCGAGACCAAAGACAAAATTCGCAGTGGCAGTACTATAATTCCACTGCTCGCCCATTCGTGCCGCCCAGAGATTGGTTCGCGTAGTCATGAGTTAGTCCGGTCCTGTGTTAAAAGCCATGTTGGGTGCTGGGAACATGAATGCGTTGGTCGGTATAGTTTTGAAGACGTGGTAACCCCTCATGACACCACGAAGTTCCCTGCCAACTCTCAACTCGCCATTATACCATATACAGCTGGGCCGCGTTGACCAACTTCGGCCTTTTGAAACAGAACTTTATTAGCGCATGCTTGCGTATAGCAGGGGTCTCAAACTCACCTGAGCATGCGGGCCGCAGTCAAGCAATGCACAAGGGCCGGGGCACTGAAAAAGGTAGGAGCGGGGTTGGAGGGGGGGGGGGGGGGAGTTAGAACAATTTGCCAGCAAACGTTGCCATTTGAAATAAATCTGTCCCATATCTCATACAGGTAATTTCCGAAGGGTATTTGGTGCCGATATTCCAAAATTATGTCGATACCGTTCTCCCATTGAGTCAAATCAGGGCGCCGATTTGAATTACAATTTTTGTTTCATGGTTATAATTCAAAGCAAGGTGAACACATGGGATGCCTCACGAAGACAATGCCTTAAACCAGTCATGCCTGTGTAGCTCACGAACATACTTAAAGAGAAAATAAAAACAATCTGGGGCGAGAGACAGTCATGTACGGGTCCGCGCGCCCCAACCGAGAGCCTCACGGGCCGCGTGTTTGAGACCCCTGGTGTATAGACGTCAGACTCTGGAGTTTTGCAGACACGTAGCGCCACTTGCCGGAGCAGTTTTGTGTAGTGCAAAGTCAGATTCCCTTGCACAGTTTGCTGTGCAACCAGGTACAACTTGCGAGTGTGAAACAACTATTGAGCTAAATATTAGGTGTGTTCGGCGCATTGAACGCTCAGAAAAAGAGCTATGAATTTCTCTCCGATAGTCGGACGTGCTACCGAACCGCCCTGAGTGCTTGCCAGAACGACGGCGAAAACAAGAGCAGACGCAGCAGCTCCGCGCGCTACGAAGAAAGGCCTCAGTCGACGCTACTATTGCGTTGGGGATTTCCACGGACGTACAGGACTTCAGTTTTACCAATATCCGTAGCTGTTCCACGAAGCAGAACGGCGAGAGTGGTGGATACGGGCCGTTGCGAACGTGTTGGGTAAGCAATTACTCGCGTTCTCCACCGCCGGTCGCATGAGAAAGTGTGATAATGTGGGTCTCCTGTTATTGTTTTGAGCAGCCTTGACGTAGAACCGTGGTAACCTTGACTATGAAGCTCAGCAGAGCCTCAGACCGTGGTGCGCGCCGTGCAGCAGTTAAATACAAATTTGTTAAGTGTGCGATAAACATCGCGCACTCCGGGACCACCCATAATGCGTACGTGCGCAATGCTGTGTGGTGACGACCATGGTCGTCACCACACAGCATTGCGCACGTATGCAGTGGCTCAAAGTTCCGGTTTTAACTAGGAAATGCTAACACGTGCGTCATACACGTGGGAGTGTGGGTGTAGCCCAATGTTAGAAAAAACGTCAGTGCTGGCCAAACCGAAGAAGACGACGACACGCGAAATGTGGAAAGCCTTTCACATATCGAACCAGCAGAGCGCATGCGTCAGTTCAAGCTCCATTCTGCTAACCCCGAAGGAAATCGAATTTATCAGAAGCCACATGTAGCAGTTGAATCAGCATACTCGGAACAGAACTTTGAGTCATCGCCACATCTTGTAATCACCCATGTGTAGCACCAGAAGACAGTTCAGCAAGATTGCCACCCCCCCCCCCCCCCAATCGTGAACAGATGTTTCCCTTTCCTGGAGTTCATTTTCCTTCATGTTTTTTTCAATAAATCCAGTTGATAGTTTGCGCTTGTCGTGTCCACTTCGTAACGTGTGTCCTTTCTAACTTTTTATGTCCTAGTAACTGTAGCAAAGTTCTTTAATTATGGAAAACCAACAAGCCCAATATCCTAACTTTGCTGATAGCATTGTATAGTATAGTATGCTAAATGGGTGAGAAAGGAAAGTGGGACTGAGGAGGAGAGCGGTGATGGTTAGTAAAAAAAAGAAAAAGAGGAAGGGAGGGAGTAAAACATGGCCTATAAAAAAGGAGATAAATAGAGAGCCGGAGAGAAAGGAAAAGAAGAAAGAGAGAGAAAGAGCCAGAAATAGAAAGGAATATATACACGGAGAAAGAAAGATATAAAAAATAACACAGGGATGAGAGAAAAAGAAAGAGATGAAAAAAGACAGCGAAACATAAAGAGAAAGAGAGAAGGGCGCCGAGCTGCAGCGTTCCTTCAGGCTTGGCACCCGTAGTACGAAGCTGCTTTTTTTTTTCCTCTTGTGGATTGGTCACTCACATCTATGTTTTGAAATTATTTACATTGATGTAAAAAATTTTTTGTGCCTACATTTGCGACGCTGGAAGCCTAAAACTTGTTTTGCCAGCCTATTTTTTGGTGCCTAAAATATTGTTTTGCCTGCCTATTTTTGGCGCCTAAAACGCGATTTTTAGTGCCCAAAAAATCCGGCCTCTAGTCATCACCTGTGGCTCATACCCGCACTCCATGGTCCGTAGTACACGGGCATATGCCATACGTAAGGGAACGAGATCGTTTCATGACGTACGCAAAAGTATCTCGCAATATTCATATAATGACCTCATCATATTCTGCGCCATACACTAATGCCCTTATGCAAATTTTGGTGTAGGTCAAGTAAAGGAGACGGCCACGAGAGCGCCCAGACGTAAGCGGCTTGATAGATAGACATGTAGATGCAAAAAAGCAACGGCCAAACTGCTTTCAGTTCGCTTAGAAATGTATAGCATTTAAAACAATTTTTCAACATGTTGTTTTCCAGCTTTCTATTACTATCGCTTAAATGCTTCATTTCTCCTTTAAAATGTTTAACTATTGTTGTTCCCCTATACTGCTTTATCATGATCATAATTTGTGTAATCCTCCGTTTCGGTTGCGATACAGCCAAAGAGTTTGTTGAATGTGTTTACGATATTGTGAAACCATCGTACGACAGCTTTAACCGCGGATTTTTCGCCTGTGTTGTCTTTTTCTGAATGAAAAAAAATACTCATTTGACTATTAAAAAATGACATTTGTGTAGCAGAGTTGACGTGTATATCTTGCATATGTATGCTCAGTGTTTTGAAACCTGGATTACAGCTGCCGCTTCTACATACATATATCATGTCGGGTGCTCAGCCTCCCACCTCCCTATCACAAGCGCGCTTTCCTCTAGGAAAGACGTATGTATACAGCGTCCGCCATCAGAGCGGCGTGCACATACTGCACGCTTTTGAGCAAATGACGACTGCACAGTCCAGTGTTGTCATGCTGACAAGACTGGCGTGCCATACAAGCCCTAGACCACACTGCGGAGCCCGGCCACGCATATCCGACAGATGAATCTAACCTGGGCTCTACGACCCTGCCGGTACGCTGTGCATGTCCAGGCATCAAATGCATGGATGAAGGATTAACTTGACACACAGCTGCCTTCCGTTACCGTGGAGGTCTAACGACACCCATCACGGCTCCGGTGATGTCTAGAGGTGCATTAGCGCGTTTTATAGTAGTTAGTAAGGCCGTTGCCATTTGTAGTGAGTGACGTGCGCGAGTGTTTTGAAGTGCGCGGGCCAGGCAAGCTCGAGAAGAAGAAAAGGAAGAAAGTTGCACGAGCGCTAGAAAAATAAAATAGAAGAGAAGAACAAAAGCAAGGACCAATTGTAGTAGGCCACGGGATGCGCGAGGACGAGAGAGGAAAAGGGTGGCGGCGAGAGGAAAGGAGAGACGAGAGAAGCTGCGAAGAAGACGGGCCACGTTCCTCGGCGGTCGGGTTCCGGACCCGAGCCTTGGCGACAACCTGAGCCCGCGGCAACCTGCCCGTACGAGCAGGCCATGGCGACGCCCCTCTGACGGAGTCCTGCTGCGAGGTGTCCTGTGCCAGTGGACACGCTGAGCTGTCGGGTTTCGGACCCGAGCTCTGGCGTAGGTGTCCGGCCGGGGCGCGGCTACGGCATCGTGCCTGCTCTTCGACCGCAGCCATGGAAGGCTTCTTCGACCAGTGGTCTCGGCACTCCTCTCCGAAAGCGGTCACCAACGACTGACCTTGGTGAGACCCGCGCGCTCGTGCCTCGCTTCTCCTTTTGCCTGAGGAACTGCACGTTTAGGACTGTGATTGCTCGGTTTAGTTGTGTAATGTTATTTGGGGTTTTCTGTAGTGTTATGTGTGATCGTTTACCGTGTGTGTATTAAATGCTTGTGTGCAAACGGCCTCGTCCTTTCGTGGGTGTCTGTGGCGACGTCCCGGACACCCATTGATTAAGAACCTGCACGTTGTTAAAACACCCTAACAACGTAACACCATTGCAAGCCATGCCTAATGGGTCAGCCTGTTTGAGCGGCAGCATCACCCTCTACACTTAGGTAACATCCAGAGCGTTGACTGGCCGCATAATGGCGTTCTCATCGTCATCCCTTTCACTTTCTTCTATTAACATTTTTAATTAGGGCAGCTGGGAACAGCTACATGAATTCTGCTAGCACCACGCATCCACTGTAGCGGAAAACGTGGTTGCTATGCTTCCCCGAATGTGTCTGTAGTGTTTTGCGGTGGCGTGCTTGTGCTCGTACGAGGTGTTTCAACGATTGTTTCGGATCTCGTGCTCAGAACTGTTAGATCAACTCAGGGCCGTCCAGAGGGCCCACGACGCGGCAATGAGGCTCGGCCTACCCGTCCCGACGTGGGAGCGGCCCGCTGCTCTACCGCCTTCAGCGGTAGTGTTTCTCAGGACCCCTGTCTGTCGTGTTGCAGTGGAAGCGTGCTGCCGAAGGGCTGGAGTTGTTTCTTTGCACATTCAATAAGAAAACATTAGAAATGACAGTGATTTCACATACTGCCACATGCACATCTATCACGCCACCATCATTCACCATGCTTCCATCGTGCGACCGCAGTAGTGGAACAGGGTACGTGGGTTTTGGAGCAGCCGTGGGAGCAGGCAAAAATGCCGTTTGTAGCAGACTTGGAGCATCCAGAGAGACATTTTGGAGGAGGCTTGGAGCAGCCAGAAAGGCCTTTTCGAGCCAATTTGGCGTAGTCAGAGAGAACGCTCTGAGCTGAGCAGGGGCGTAGGGAGAAATATTTTTCGGGTTGCGGTGGGCGCCCTGGGCAGGTATATATGGTCGAGTGCCATTTGGTGCTGTGCATGCCACGGTAAAAAAAAATTGGTAGAAGGGGGGGGGGGGTGGGAGCGTAGGCCCGGCGTGCCACCCCCTGGCTAAGCCACTGGAGCATATGCAGCCCCGTTACAGAGGACTTGTGAAGCAACCTTTGTGCGATACTGAATTTTTGAAACGCTAAGATAAATTGTGCAATTGCTTTATTATTGCGATAGGAATTACATGGACACCCTGGGCGGTTTTTCGCAAGTCGCCGTCACGTCCCGTATAAAGTCCAAATTGATAACTTACCCTCGCGCATCGTATGTTTCACCCGCAGGTAAAAGCGCGTGGGCGGGGGGCGATGAACGCGGCTGAAGCAGAGCCAGCCCATCTCCATTGCTCGGAGGACGCATGGGATAACATCACCTCGCTCGGGAGGCCTGTCGTCGAACCTGAGTGGAAATATGCCGTCTGTCTTGAACGAGCATGAAAAGACGTGAAGGGGGGGGGGGGGGGTCGCTCGAGCAGCAACTGCGAACTTTGCTTCTAAGGGCGTCGTCGCGATCGCTGGTGCACGCGCTACCTCGGCAGCCACCAGCGTGCGGCTCGCAGTTACTTTTCATTGCAGAGAAACTGTGCGAAAAGTGTTATTCTCCCTGGAGTGACCGTATTCTCTTAGACCACTGTTTGGAAGGGTTACGTGGGATGGGAACCAAAAGAGTTAACAGCCAGCCTCACTTCGTATAACATTACAATTTGTTGCTGCGTTCATTCAGTAGCACTGACAACTGGGCGAGTTGCTGCGTTCATTGCTTCGTCCTTGCGGTGAAACTGACTTAACAACAGGTGCACGTTCTTCCACAGAGAAAAAACCAAAGCCGACTTGGTACTCGACGAGTAGGAGTACTTTACATTCATCAGCTTACGCATCACTGAAAGAGAGCGCTCAAGACATGCGACTGCGCACAGCTGTGAATGAGAAAAAAGGGCAAGTATGCTCAAAGAAACATGCTACCGAGGCTCGTTCCCTTTGTTGAAGGCGTTCTCTACAGCATCCCTTTGTTCCTGCGGCAAATGTTACATAGGACAGACGGGGCGCTGCCTACATGACCAGGTAAGGGAGCATCGATCAGCGGTATCATCGCATGACCGCGGGGAGCCACTTGGCCGAGAATTGCAAGTGGTGTGGGTTCGCCCCAGCATTTAGTGAAACTTGATTGTTGGGACGGGGTCGGGACCAGATCCGACGTGAGAATTGTGAGGCTATGTACATGCACAGGGAGGCAGACAGGTGCGTATGTGTACCCTTCAATTGTCCCCACAAAAACGAGATTAGCTACTTGAAAGGCTGCATGCGCGACACGTAGCTTGGCACATGTAGCTTGATTTGATGATTTGATGACAGGATGGGGATGATACGATCAGTTCAGAGATTTTTTTCTATCTTGATATGTCGCATGTCGAGAGTGAAAATTTTCAGTTCAAATCTAACGTTCGTCTTGTGTGCATCCTTCGGTGTCCTTGTTTTGTTCCGCTGTAATATTTGTTCAGATATTGTGGCTCTTTCTCCCCCATGAACGGCCGGTGGTGTGCGAGCGCCATCTGGTGAGGCTGGAAGGAAGCCAGCGGTTTAATGCAGCATACACTTTTTAGGGGCTCTGGCAGTGTTGGCCTTCTGAGACAAAAGACCGATTAAAGGTAGGGCTATAGATCGTCCCTGTATCTTTTCCGTAACAATATTTACACATACCTGTACTCTCCCCAAAGAATTCGTGGAACGTCCTTCCGCAATCGTTTCCCAACGCTAAAAAATTAACTTCCTTTTCAAGCGACTCCACTAACCTACCTGAATGAGCATACCGGTCCTACAAGATGGTGTTCAAGAACCATCTGTCTTACATTTTAACACGACAGTGATTTATGCCAGGGTTCACCAAGGTTTGAGTAACGTATTTTCCTCACGGATATGACGTTGATAAAATGGACGCTAACGAATTCGAAAGAAAAAAAAACCGTTAAGAAAAGTGCTGCCGCCTGGAATCGAACCTGCTACTACTGGGTCGGCGACGATAAGCGCCCGGCTCTGGTCTGATTCAGCTACCGAGGTATATGCACGTCAGTCCACAAAAGCGCCTTATATCACTCACACATTCTCTCTCGCAGGGTGATCTCTGTTGGCGGGGCCGGTCGGGGCTTGGGTGGCGCCGCCATCTTTAGCGGTGAGGATAAGTAATGCGTCATGACACTCACTAACGGTGGTAGGGAACGATGTGGTAACGGCGCAGATAAAGCGTAGCCTCCAAGATTGTACAGTCTCGGGGGCCGTGGTTAAAGCGTCTCCACAGAAGTAGAAACGTTGCCGGCGCTGACATTGGAGAGTCGCTCTAGACGCAATTACGTTTGTTGCCTTTCGCATCGTGTTAGCGTGCGACGGCTCGCTGTAGTTGTGCAGCTTATACATGCACCAAGGTTTTTCTCCACCGCCGACTGCATGTATTGGGATAGCACTGACTAATAAAAATGCCCCCCACCTCCCCGAAGGGAATCGTGAGGAAATGCGAATGCGTATCGCGCGCGCTTCACTACATTTATGTATGGTGGTTGTGGTTCGAAGAAGGAAAAGGTGCCTAATTTCTGCAGCCCGCTCGAGAGCACGGCGCAGCGCCTGTTTTCTTTTTTTCTTTTTTTTTTTAATATATACGTGCGAGCGAGCGGACGGGAGAGTGGGGCGCAGGGAGGAGAGAGAGCGAACGGCGAGAGAAGGAGCGGCGAAGCACTGCACCTACCCTCTCCTACACTCTCTCCACACACGCGGGAGCTCCGCCGAGCTCCCGCGATGCGAGCGCCCTCACACACCAGAGCGCGCTCCTCCTCTCCACTCACTCTCCGCTACTCCGCCCGCACCACCTGCTCCGGTTGCTAGGGGCGAGGATAAGCGCGCGCGCCCGCAGCTGTTGCTATGGGAGAGGGAGTGAGAGCGGAGAGATGCGGACACCGACGGACGCCTGACATAGCCCGACTAAGAAATGCATTCGCATTTAAAAAGTCGCAGTTTAACCGCAAGGGTAAAGCAATGAATGCGATAGCAACTAATTGTAATGGTGTACAAAGTGAGGCTGGCAGCTAACTCTTTTGGATCCGATCTCACGCAACTCTACAAAACGCTGGTAGAATAAGGCAGCTCCACAGACACTCTTCGCGTTGAGAGCGCAGCACTTAGAAGTGTATAGGTGTGAGCAAAAGTGTGCAGACCACGGGATCGCGTGGCCAAAAGCAGACGTGACGCCTGCGGCGGTGCGCATGCGCGTCCCGTCGTATCAGTTGGCCTCTCATGCCGCTCTGCCTGACGCGGTTACGGCGCTCGTAGCCAAAACGACAACTGTGTGTCGCTTTCTTTGCTCCAGAGAATCTGTGCCGTTCTTTTACGTAGCGGCTGCGACGTGGCCGGTTCAAGCACCGGGCTCGCGTCTTTTTCTACACCGGTTGATTAGCCGAAGTAAGCATAGCTAGCATCGCATAACCTGATGAAGCCAAGGACACAAAATAGAGTACCTCGGCTGGGCTTCGATGTCCCAAACATTAATCACTAATATTTATAATGAGTGTTAACACTAATTACATTTCATTTAGCTTAATGAGACTGGACTCGGTCAGGAGTGAAGTATATTCCTGAGCTTGGATTCTCTGAGCTCATGAGAATTCGATTTCAGTTACTTTAATTGGGTTTAATGAGATATTGCCTAATGAGGCCTAATTATGATCCAATTAGTTTGATGATACCATGATCAACCACGCTTAATCAGATTTATCTATACTTACCTTGGCGCTGCCTACTTAGCTTAGTTATGCATCATTGGCGTGATTATATTATGGACGAGACCCCACGCTCCCTTTTGACACGCTCCTTCCGGCCGTTACCCACACATCAGAATACGCTCGTGATGTCATATCCAGAACTCTAGAGGCACGCGAGATTGCTCGCCTGCGCCTTAGCGATTCGCAAGAGAAGCAACGACTCGTCTACAATGCCCGCCACCGTGATGTCCAGTTCAACCGAGCTGACACGGTCCTTCTCTGGACGCCTTCACGGCGAGTTGGCCTGTGCGAGAAGTTGACTTCGCCGTACTCCGGTCCGTAGCGTGTCGTGCGCCAAGTCACCGACGTGACATACGAAATCGAGCCCCTTCACACCGACCGGGCACGATCGTGTTCGGACATTGTTCACGTAACTCGGCTGAAGCGCTATCACTCGGACCAGCCGAGCACCGAGACGGTGCCTTCGCCGCCGGGGGTGATGCCACGGGGTGCCAAAGATGAACACCATAGGGAAGAAGACGACGCTGAGGGAGACCTTGAGCAGACTGGACTCCATCTTGTGTGCCTGCCTTCGAGTGCTGTAAATACAGTGTAAATATATTCTTAAACGCCTTATGTAAGACTGAACGGCCACCGTGCAGACACAAACCACAATTTACCAAAAGCAGTAGCCAGTCACTTCAACCAACAGGACCACAATTTCAACCAATAAAACTTTACATTCTACAAACAAATTTCCGGTCACCACGTGATAGAAAATACATGGAATCGTATTTGATACACAAATTTAAATCCCTACACCCAGCAGGAATCAATCTAGCACGGGGCAATTTGGAATCACTAAAAGCCATAACATAATTACTGTAGTATTGAGAGACATGAAATACGCTCAACCTTCGAATGACCATAACCCATATAACATAGAATGCTTCCTAGCCTACACATCATACTATTAATGTTCTCTCCCAATTTTTAAATTTTACATGCGTATATGTGTATGTATATGTGTGCATTTATCGATTTAAACATATATTACTCTTATTAAGTTCTTATTTTTGGGACCTTTCAAACCAGTTCTCCCTTTCCTCCTTTCACCGCTTCTAAGACCAGTTCCGCCCCCCGCACTCTCAAAGTCCTTAGCCCCCAGGAAGTTCTCCGCGTCTTAGTTCTCCGCGATGTTGTTATCGGGTACCGTCAAAGAAATGGGAGTGCTACCGCGTTGTGAAGCCACTGGCTGTCTAATGTTGGCAATCGTTTTGATGCAGCAGATACTGATGGGCTTTGCCGTGATTCAGCAGTCATGGTGCATTCTTTTATGCACGCTAGAGATAACCAGAACGTGCTGGTCAATATGCTTTGTCCGCTGGAATATATTGCATGAAAAGTGTTTTGTTCACCTGTGATGCTTACGATGGCGCATGAATCTGTAAAAATGATGCAAGTGGATGACCTAATCTCTCAGTATCAGCACTGTTGTAATTGTGTCCATTTTAATCTGAGATCCGGTCGCAATAAGTACGATGATATTGAATGTTTTTTTAACCAGGCTAAAATTTTATTTGATATTGTAATGTTCACGGAAACGTGGTTTACCTGCGAAGAGGATGTGTTTGAAATGCACGGATACAAATCTTATTTTGTAAACCGCCCTGAGAAGCGTGGCGGAGGCGTATCCATTTTAGCCTCAAATAGCATGCAGTGCGAATTACTTTGACTTCTGCTGCTCAACTCCTAACTATGAAACACTTGTTCTCAAATCACGGAGAAGCCTATTTTGTGTCTGCTATCGCCCCCCCCTCGCGGTGATGTTTCTCTTTTCTTTAGCTTTTTAGATTCCCTCCTGGAATTTGTGAATTCTAACAAGTATCACATAATCTTGGGCGGCGATTTTAATATTAATTTAATGGCCGATAATCCTAATAAAGCCACCTTCGAGTCTCTCTTAGACATACACAATTGTCAAAATGTAATCACTTCTCCAACGCGACTGGCAACAACCACAGAAACACTTATTGATCTCTTTATTACCAATTTTCATGAGACGCGTGTAAACTCTGGTGTCATTAACTACTCCATCAGTGATCATCTTCCCGTATTTATATCTGTAAATGTCTCATCTGAAATTATCCACCACTCTGAATCAGCGGTGATGTCTTCTTACAGGTTAATGAATGCTTCCACGCTAACCACTTTTCGTCAGTCTATCTCACGTGAAAATTGGGCTGATGTTCTTGCCGAAAACGATCCAGAAATAGCCTATGATACATTTTTAGAAAAATTTACGTCTATCTACGATGCATGCTTTCCACAAAAAACATTTAACCGACCAAATAAAGCTCGTAAGCCATGGATAACGAGTGAACATTTGCTTCTCATAAGCAAACGAGACCAGCTGTACAAAAAATTTATTCAAACTAGATGCCCCGATGTGCTCAGTGCCTTTAAAAAACATAGGAATTATGTAACTAAAGAACTTCGCGCTGCTAAAAACAGGTATTATTATCATCGACTCATTACTTGGAGCCACAGCTCCGGGGACATGTGGCGCAAACTAAATATGATAATAGGCAGAGGAACTGAACATATTACTAGGATAGCAAAAGAAAATTTAGAAATTTCCGGTGAAGAATTAGCGGACGCACTTAATGATTCCTTTCTTCGCAACATTCCATTATCATCCGGAAGCGGCAGCTTCCCCTACATGCAGCCGCGTTGTGAGCACACAATGTTTCTGTGGCCTACATCTGAATCGGAAATTATTGCAACCTACACTAGCCTTAAAAACAGCACAGCTACAGATAATACGGAGCTTCAGATCAAACCGGTAAAATTTGTCATTGATTTAATCGCGCCATGCTTAACGCATATAATTAATAGTTGTATTTCATGTGCAGTATTTCCGCGTAAGATGCCGTGTGCTAAAGTTACAGCTATCTACAAGAAAGGCGATAAAAATGATCTTGGAAACTACCGTCCAATCTCCATTCTCCCTGTGTTTTCAAAAGGTTTTGTAAAAATAATTTTAGCCCGATTAATTTCATTCACTGACCGTTACAGCATTTTAACGGATTCGCAGTACGGTTTCCGAAAAGATAAGTCTACTGAGCTCGCATTGCTCACACAAAAAGAAATAATTCTTGAAATGTTTGAAAATCAAAACTTGGTCCTTGGTATCTTTTTGGATTTCACAAAAGCGTTTGATCTTATTAACCACAACATACTAATTAAAAAATTGGAGCACTATGGCATTCGAGGAAAAGCTTTGTCGCTTATCTCATCTTATCTGCAACATCGTTCCCAGTTTGTCATGGCTAATGGTCACTCATCTTCAATTAAACCAGTCAATGTAGGTGTACCACAGGGGAGTATTCTCGGTCCTTTTCTCTTTGTTCTTTATATTAACGACATTGTTAACATTGATCGTACGGCAAAACATATACTATACGCTGATGATACTAGCCTCTTTTTCGCCGGCTCGGATGTTGCATGTCTTTCGGATCGGGCAAATGAAGCACTTCATTCCATTCACTCGTGGGCTACTAACAATGATCTAAAGCTAAACATCAGTAAAACTAAGGCTGTTTTGTTTCATTCGCGAAACAAATCCTGTGCAGTCCCCCCGATTAATGCTCAATAATTCTGAAATAGAAGTTGTGAATACTTTCAAAACACTAGGCGTATTTTTCTCGAGTACCTTGTCCTGGGATGATCACATCAATTATTTGCTGAAAAAGCTGTCAAAGGTAATTGGCCTCATGCGTCGACATTGCTTTACCCTCCCTCTTTCAATTAACAATATTTTATACAATGCTCTATTTTCTTCTACTCTGACCTATGGTGCACTGGTCTGGGGGACGACAACACAAGAAAATATAAAAAAAACTTCTCTTACTTCAAAAGCGTGCAATACGCATAGTTTTTAACGCTCCTTACCTAAGTCACACACAGGACATGTTCGAAAAGCTTAAAATTGTAAGCGTACAAAACATTTACAATTTCAGATTACTTCGGCAACACAAGTTGGAAACAAAAAAGAAAATTTCCCTGCTAAAGACATTGGCGAGATTGACAAAAAAATGACCCTGCATACCACACACGCCATCCTGAGATATGGAAAGTTCGAAAATGCCGCACGACTTATGGAAAGCAAATGCTCAGGTACACATTAGCTACACTACTAAATGAACTTGCTAGAGATGGTAATGACGTAGCTTCAATGACTCTGAATCAGCTACGCAATATGTATGTGCAACTGTGATTGTTTTTCCTCAGTTCAATGTACTACATATGCTTATTACTTTTATTTGAACTTTAGCGAATTTCCAATAGATTTCATATGTACAGATTAAATATGTCAATTACTAAGAATTGCAATCTAGAAAGGTTCTTGTAGTTCTGATGTGTATATGTCAATTACTAAGAATTGTAATCCAGAAAAGTTCTTGTAGTTCTTATGTGTATATATGATTTTTCCTTTATTGATGTGTATGCGTACTTCTTTTGTGCTTTTTCCTTTGTGTTTTTTTTTCTCTTTATGTGTTGCGTTCTACCTCTATTGCTGTTGTAATTCACACCACTGTATGCCATAGTCTGGTGCACGGATCTAGTCAAGCCTTCTCAGGCTTTTTGTCCGTGCACCAAACATCTCTCAGATGTTGAATAAAATTGAATTGAATTGAATTGAATTATTCCATTTGTTTCCCCCCACTGTCCCTATGCACAACCCCCCCCCCCTTTTTTTTCCCTTTTTTTCTCCTTTTTCTTCTTCTTTTTTTTCTTTCTTTCTTACGCGTCATGCCGCCCACTTTTTGAGGCGATTCCCCCGAGAGGGCCTCGTACGGTGACACTTGACGCATAGGTCTGCCAAGGACCTCCCCCATTAAACACGTGTTTCTCAGCCACCCCTTCCGGTAGCACTTACTATCGACATTTTGACTTTAAAAGTACGCCGCCCGCTTCTCCCTCTTTTGCGACCGCTTTCCTTTGGTGCTTCCCATCCATGGGCGGTTGGCTGAAGTAGGCAGACGCCATATCGTCAAAAACCTTCCCGGTAGCCAGACGCGGCACCCGTCTGCCGATTTTCGGAGCCTCATACTTCGTCTTTCCTTCATTCACAGTTGTGGCGGCTTCGACTTTGTTGTACCCCCCATCCCCTACGTACCTTCTCCGTTTCTTTTATTTTTTTCCCTTTTTTTTCATTTTTTTTCTTCCTCGCCTTTCTTTCATTCTTTCCTCCCGCGCCCCTGTTTTTAAAACTCCAGCTCACCTTACCTCCGAGAAGGATTCTTTAGCGTCATTGCAACCTTGCCTGAAATGAGACAGGGGATACACTCACCTGCTTTATAGATTTTTTCTTTCCAGACTGCAATTACCAGCAAAACGGACATGCGCCACCACAGGAGATGACGTCAGTACTAACCCCCCTTAAAACTAACACGCCAAGGATGACAAGGCGCCTTTGACAAAGATAGGTCCACCTATCGAAACGTCGGCCAGCCTGTCTGAGGCACTTCCTCTGTTCTTCCTACTTAGCCCACTTGTCTCCCCGTAGTAATATCATGTGAAACTCCAGTATCTAGTGTGCTTGGTTGGATCTCAGGCTAATGAATCAGGCATAATTAGTATTCGCCTTAACTGACACTAATGAAACGTAAATGAGCTTAATTAGTATGGAGTCGATAAGGAATAATTAGTATCTTCCTGGGCTTGGCTTCTATGGGCTCATGGGGAAGTCGACTTGGATTAATTGGCCGCGGTTAGGTTTGCCTTACTTAGGCTAATTTCGCTCGGATAAATTAAGAGATAGTATGATCAACTACGCTTAATTAGATTTGGCTATACTTACCTCGACTCATCTGGGCTCATCTAAGCTTAACTTCGCTTAACACGAGAACACCAAGCTGGACTAGGCTTAATTAAACCTGCTTTCGCCCGACATTATTAGGCGATACCGTGCTCAACTATGATTAGTTTCGGCTATACTTTGATTTAACTAGGCTCATTTAGTTTAAGTTGCCTTAGCGCGACAAAGATAAGCTGCGCTGGGAAAACTTCATTTTGTCTGCTTGGCTTCATCAGGTTATGCGATGCTAGCTATGATCGGCTAACCAACTGGGGTAAAAAACCACTCGAGCCCGGCGCTTGAACCGGCCCCGTCGCGGCCACAAAGTAAAGAAACGGCCCAGATTCTGGGGAGCAAAGAAAGCGACACACAGTTGTTTTGGCTACGAGCGCCGTAACCGCGTCAGACAGAGCGGCATGAGAAAGAAACTGATACGACGGGATGCGCATGCGCACCGCAGCAGGCATCACGTCCCTAGATGGCGCGTTGATGCATTCGGCCACGCGATCCCGTGGTCTGCACACTATTGCTTACGCCTGTACACGAGCCACCCACTGCCGGCTGCCGAGATAGCGAGATAACGCGCGCGCCGGAGACGACCGCGCTCGTAAAATCAAAGGTCGCTGCTGCTCGAGAGACCCCTCTTTTTTTCTCCACGCACCTTTTCACGCTCATTAAAAGCAGGCGGGGCGTTTCCTCTCTGCTTGAGCATTAGACATCCGGTCTAACAGGCGGGGGGGATCTTATCGCATACGCCTCGGAGCGACGGAGATGCGCCGGCTCGTTTGATATCCGCTTCACTCGCGCTCATCGCCCCCCACTCGCGCGCTATTACCAGCGGGGAGATCGTACGATGCGCTGGGAATCTTATCGATTTGGACTTTATACGCAACGTGACGGTGACGGCGAAGGCAACGGATAAAAGGCAGAGGTCATTGACCTGAGATGAGTACGTAGCAGACCCTTTGGTTGTGTAGAACTGCCTGCATTCGTGTAGCTATGAGCCTCACTAGTAACTGTGTGCGCTTAAGAGGTTCGAATGTAAGACAAAAGGAGAGAGCACAAGGGCGCGCAGAAGGAGGCGAAACCTTTCACAGCAAAGCTGTATACCTCATGTTGGTCAACAAATTTTTCTTATTAAAGGTTAAAGGACCCAGGTTAAAGGACCGCTCAACCACGAACAGACGTCCAAGAGAACAGACTCTGGGGATACTTGGTCTGTGACGTTCATTGAAGCTACAGCGCTGAAAATACAGGGACCGTGGAAGATGACAGTACGCGCGCACTACCTGGCCTCTTCCTCGGTCCTTCTCTTTCCAGCGCTATGGCGTCAATGCACCCACAGACGCTCGCGTACAGTTGCGCACAAGGCTACAGTGAACGCGTTCATGGGCTCTTCCGCTTGCAGATGCGGGCACTGCTTGAGTTTTCACCTCGGTCACTGAGGAAGGGCGTTCGGATAATGTGGACAGACGAGCCGATACACGCGTTTGGTGTAGTCCTGTGCGCAACTGCAATGCCACAGCTAAATTTCAACCTTTGTATGGTATAGGGGCCCTTTAACAAATATTCTTTTTTTGCAATCAGACATACAGCATGGAGCTCAGTACACGTTTCAATAATAAATTCACCAAAGGCTATATCGGCCCTAAACACTCCCTTTCGCCACTCCATTTTTAACTATTAGGAGAGAACATAGGACGTTGTCAGTGCATATACGCTGAGCTTTCTGATAGAACACTGTAGCACTTGAATAGCACTCGCATAGTTGTGTGGTAGTTGCTCTCTGGAAGAGCTCTGAATTCTGGGGTTCCATTCCGGCTGTACCTCTGATTTTCAAAATCTCCTTCCCTTCAAATCTTCACTCACTGACAACGCTCTTGGGTTGACACAAACTGGCATCACCTGTGGCTCATAGCCGCATGCCATGGCCCGCAGTTTACGGGCTTGTGCCATATGTAACGGATGGAGAGGGTTCATGACGGACGCAAAAGTATCTCGCAATATTCACATATTGACCTCATCATATTCTGCATCATACACTAATACCCTTCCATGCAAATTTTGGTGTAGGCCAAGTGAATGAGACGGCCACGAGAGCGCCGAGACGTAGGCGGCTAGACAGACAGACATGTAGATGTAAACAAGAAACGGCCAAACTGCGTTCAGTGCGCCTAGAAATGCATAGCATTTAAAACAATTTTTGAATATGTTCTTCACGAGCTTTCTATTACTATCGCTTAAATGCTTCATTTTTATGGCGATAGCAATTATATGGACACTCGCGGCTGGTTTTCGCCGTCGGCGTCGGCGTCCGCGTCGGCGTCATTTGCCGTATATGTATATGTATATGTATATATATAACCGGGCCCGCCGGTCGTTCGTGAGCGTGAAAAGACGCGAGGGGGGGGGGGGGGGTCCCTCGAGCGACCTTCGATTTTACGAGCGGGGCGCGCGCGTCATCTCCCCTTCTCGGCGGCCGACAGCGGACCGGGGGGGGGGGGGGGGGGGGCGACGTTCGATATTACGAGCGCGGGCGCGGGCTTTATCTCCCCTTCTCATCTCCCCTTCTCGGCGGCCGGGCCGGCGTACCCTTCTGCGTGCTGCGCTCTCAACGCGAAGAGAATTCTCTTAAACAAGCGTTTTCTAGAGTTGCGTGAGATCGGATCCAAAAAGAGTTAGCTGCCAGCCTCACTTCGTATAACATTACAATTTTTTGCTATCGCATTCATTGCTTCACCTTTGCGGTGAAACTGTGACTTTTTCTTTAAATAAAATGTTTACCTACTGTTCTTCCGCTAAACTGCTTCATCATGATCACAATTTATGTATTGCTCCTTGCGGCTGCGATACAGCTAAAGTGTTTGTTGTAGGTGTTTACGATATTGTCAAACCATCCAAAGATATGTTTTACCGCGGATTTTCTGCCTGTGTTCTTTTTTGGTAGTCATTTCACTATAAAAAAATGACATGTGTGTAGCAGAGTTGACGTGTATATCTTGCATATGTATGCTCAGCGTTTTGAAACCTGGATTAAAGCTGCCGCTTCAACATACATATACGATGTCAGGTGCTCAGCCTCCCACCTCCCTATCACAAGCGCGCTTTCCTCTAGGAAAGAGGTATGTATACAGCTTCCACCATCGAAGCGGCGTGAACATACTACACGCTTTTAGCAATACGACTGCACAGTCCAGTGCTGTCATGCTGACAAGACTGGCGTGCCATACAAGCCCTAGACCACACTGCGGATCACGACAATGCATATCCGACAGACGAGTTTAACCTGGGCTTTACGACCCTGCCGGTACGCTGTGCATGTCCAGGCATCAAATGCATGGATGAAGGATTAACTTGACACACAGCCGCCTTCCGTTACCGTGGAGGTCCTACGACACCCATCACGGCTCCGGTGATGTCTAGAGGCGCATTAGCGCGTTTTATAGTAGTTAGTAAGACCGTTGCCATTGCAAGCCATGCCTAATGGGTCAGCCTGTTTGAGTGGCACCATCACCCTCTACACTTAGGTAACATCCAGAGCGTTAACTGGTCGCATAATGGGGCTTTCATCGTCATCCCGTTCCACTTCCACCTATAAACAGTTTTACTTAGGGCAGCTGGGAACAGCTACATGAAGTATGCTAGCACCACGCATACACTGTAGCGGAAAACGGGGTTGTCATGCCTCCCTGAATGTGTCTCTAGTGTTTTGCGGTGGCGTGCTCGTACGAGGTGTTTCATCGATTGTTTCGGATGTCGCGTTACAGTTGAAGCGTACTGCGGAAGGGCCGGAGTTCCTCTGCACATTGAAGAAGGAAACATTAGCAATGACAGTGATTTCACATACTGCCACGTGCACATCCATCATGCCACCATCATACACCATGCTTCTATCGTGCCACCGCAGGGGTGGAACAGGGTACGTGGTTTTGGGAGCAGTCCTGGGAGCAGGCAAAAATGCCGTTTGTAGCAGACTTGGAGCGTCCAAAAAAGACATTTTGGAGGAGGCTTGGAGCACCGAGAAATTCCTTTTGGAGCAAGTTTGGCGCAGTCAGAGAGAACGCTTCGAGCTGACCAGGGGCCATAGGGAAAATATTTTTCAGGGGTGCGATGGGCGCCCCGGGCACGTCCGTCGAGTGTCCATTTGTGCTGTGCATGCCACGGTAAAAAAATCGGTAAAAGGGGCGGGGGAGCATACGCCCGGTGTACCACCCCCTGGCTAAGCCACTGGAGCATATGCAGCCCCGTCGCAGAGGACTTGTGAAGCAACCTTTGTCCGATACTGAATTTTTCAAACGCTAAGATAAATTGTGCAATTGCTTTATTATTGCGATAGGAATTACATGGACACCCTGGGCGGCTTTTCGCAGTCGCCGTCACGTCTTGTATAAAGTACAAATTGATAACTTATCCCCGCGCATCTTATGTTTAACCCGCAGGTGAAAGCGCGTGGGCGCGGGCGACCAACGCGGCTGAAGCAGAGATTAAACAAACCAGCCCATCTCCATCGCTTGGAGGACGCATGGGATAACATCACCTCGCTCGGGAGGCCTGTCATCAAACCTGAGTGGAAACATTCCGTCTGTCGTGAACGAGCATGAAAAGACGTAAAGGGGGGGGGGGGGGGGGGGGTGGCGGAGTCGCTCGAACAGCAACAGCGAACTTTGCTTCTAAGGGCGTGTTAGTTCGGTAGCCACCAGCGTGCGACTCGCAGGCACTTTTCATCGCAGAGAAACTGTGCGAAAAGTGTTGTTCTCCCTGGAGTGACCGTATTCTCTTACACCACTGTTTGGAAGAGTTACGTGAGATGGGAACCAAGCGAGTTAGCTGCCAGGCTGACTTCGTATAACATTACAATTTGTTGCTGCGTTCATTGATTTGTCCTTGCGGTGAAACTGACTCAACAACAGGTGCACGTTCTTCCACAAAAAAAAAAAAAAAAAAACCAAAGCCGGCTTAGTACTCAGCGAGTACACTATAAAAAAAAAGGGAACGAGAATGGAGCAACGGGCTCCGTTTCTCCTTCGTCTCAGCGACTTTCTCCCCTGCGGGCGCTTTACCCGTCGCGCCCTCTTGCGACAAGCGCCAGAAGAGTAACGTTTCTCCTACAGTGTTCTAGTTTCTCCTCAACCACGTGGCCTTGCGATCGCGCGCATGCGCACGCCGAGCTACGTCGTAATTCCGTGCTGCGGAACTGCGCTGCGGGTATTATATTTCGCATCCTTTCGCGGTAAGTCGGCAGTGTCAGATTATCCATCAAGCACTACCCGACCTCGTCCAGTCGCGTGCGATTACATGTACCTAGGATTGATGCAAGCAATGAAGGAGAGACGTTTATTCTTTTGTTTTATTGGTACAGTAACGTCTCTGCCGACATTTTTCTTTAGCGCTCAGCGTGCGCGCGATGCGCCGTATACTTTGGAGTGTGTCGTGTTGTTTGTATACGTTTGCGCACTACCTGTTTGTCATGAGAACACTTAACAAACAGTCTTCCTTTATTGAACACCTTAGACTGTACACAATTAATCGATTTTTTCGGCTTCGACATAATTTGTAAGCATACGCGTTCTTAGTTTTACGGCACTTATAGCACTCATCAATTCAGCAAGCATCAAAATTAATTTTTTCAACATTCTAGCAAACGTGATACCACTGCACAGAGCATGGCACGATGATATATAATTGCTGCAGTATTGCGTGCCGCGATCACCAGATGATTACGAGGCACGCCGTGGTGGCAGACTACGGATGAATTTCAACCTACTGAAGTTAACTTTAACGTGAACTCAGACATAAGCACACAGGTGTTCTTTACGTTTTGCCGCCGTCGAAATGCGGCCGCCGTGGCCGGGAGTCGAACGCGCGCCCTCGAGCATAGTCACGCGACACCCAACGGCTAAGCTACCACGGCAGGTAAAAGCACAAAAGGAAATGGGCAGCAATGTCTCACCGAGCGTTTATTTCCCAGACTGGGTTACACTCATAAGTAACGTTAAACTGCATCCTAATTGCATATTTCTGAAAAATAAACAAATGACTTCTATCAATTAAGACAAAATTCTCAAACACATGCGTTTTGAATTACGCACGTCTGCACTGAGAGTTAGCATGGAATTACGCACGCGTGCAGTATGTCTCTCGTCCACGGGAGTCTGCTTTGGCGTGCGAAACTCAACACAAAATGCACTTCTAGTGACAGCTGTGCACAGCAGGTAATTACTAACACTCGCACTCACCTTTGCGAAAGAGTATTCCAAATCCAGAGTAATAGTAACCACCGCCACAGCACTAACAACACAGTTGCAGTGATGGAAGTGACTTTTTACTTTTTGGAGCACACTTTGGAGCAGGAAAATTACCGCTCTTGAGCAGTCATAAGTGTTTTCGGAGCGGAAAAAATGTCAGTTTGGAGCAGCTGTTGGTATTTTAGGAGCAGATACAAAATTTTCCATATACACCAATTGGAGTTCAAGGCATTGCCGTAGCATCTTGTAAATAATAATATTTAATATGAAATATATTTTGCAGACAACTATCTATGTAAATTTCAAGAAGCAAACCATTAAAAAAGATGGCTGGTTGTCAAAAATGTGCTGTGAAATGAGCTATATATTTAAAATACTAGTATTTCTGGCAGAAAGAAGTCAAATAAAGCCAGTAAAACTGAGCGCCACATTTTAGAAGTAACCACATTCCCATATAACTGTTTCCAAATAAGCAGTAGATAATCGGTATGAGATCAAAGCAATACTGCTCATTTTCACATTTAACCACACTAGCCTGCATGTCTAGCTGAAATAAAAAAAAAGAACAGTCAAATGAGCCATATGCTTAATATGCCAGTAATTGTTGCATAAATGAGATCAGAGCCGATAATGCTTCACACTAGTAGCATACTGGGATGATATATAGAGATTATTTTCAGTTTCTTTAGAACTTATAAGTTGGCCAAACAGTAAGTTCGTCATTCTCATTCTCTCAGTGCCATTTCGGAGCAACTTCGGAGCAATTACTGACAAAAATCGTAGTTTGGAGCAGCATGGAGCAGCATTTCTCTGTTGGAGCAGTTTGGAGCAATTGGAGCAGCACTTCCATCACTGCAGTTGTCGCACAATGATTGCAAGTTGGCATGCCAGGCGAATACCGTGACGTATCTGTAGCAGAGTAGTAAGTAGGTGCAGCATACTAAAATATTATTGAACACGTAGTATGAGTAGCGTTCTTTTCCATAACCAGCGCGGTGTAGCCCTAGTTCTAATGATGTAATCAAGCTGCCGCGACGCCAAGAGCCCTGACATCGCTCACGAAAGAACACCGTCTGGTGCGAGGCCATCTTGTCTTGTTTCTTCGCAGGATCCGCGTTGTAGCGTACGTATACACAATTGAGACGGCCGTTAATGCATCAGAAGCACTGTCATTGAAGGCCTAGCAGTCGAATTAATCCATGGCTCATCGTCATACTTGTGGTCAAAGCTTAAATAGAATGTTAACAGATGTTAACGTCAAACCACTCACGCGACGACGGCGACAGAATCTTGGCTAAATCTAGCCCGCATGCTGCGCCCTCCCAGAATAATAATAAGAAACAAAGAAATCAGAGAGGGAAACTTTATCTGTAGCCGCTGTCGAGAGATGGCGCAGCCTTCAAAATGTCGTCGGAATGGTAGCCATAGTTCGTGGTCGTCGCTTTCATGGAAACTTAATCAACTCTTTAATAATCAGGTTCATTATTATGCATCTTTTGGTTAAACGCTGATTTTAGCTAAGGGATAGCTACAGTAGTAATGCGTCTGCGTGCCTTGCGGTGCAGCCATTAACTGTAATAGCGTTGACCAAAAATTACGTGTCACTTGTATCACTAGGGTCGGCCGTATTTCAGTGACTATATAAGCGTCAGCACTTCGTATTGGGTTATGTGTAAACACGTCTGTGCGTACGCGGCTGTGGTGATTGATTCGTGGTGTGGGCTGCTTGTATAATAGTGAATGAAATGTGTATTCAATTCAGTGAGGGTTGTGTGTACTATGTGTCTCGCAGATCTAACAAACGTGTACGAACTAATGAATGTGCATGTAAATATGTTGTACCAGCCTTCCAGTGTCCTTGCGTGATCCATGAATGGGCTTGACTCGCCAATTATCCGCCAAAAGGCCATTGTGTAGTATCAACGTGCATAGCAAACGTTTTTTTTTTCTAGTATCGTTGAATCCCTCCAGATGGCGCCAGCTACCGCCTACTTCATGGCTGTGGTGCTCTCACCACTCCACCTACTTATATATTGTTGAACATCTATCTATCGAAACTATAAACTACTGCGATTGATTGTGCATTTTGGAGGTAAATCTCGGGGCCTATTGCCCCGTAAACGCGTGGATAACGTCGCTACACGGTGTGATTCTTCAATAAATAAAGACAGCAAGCCTAGCCTGTAGTCTCCGGGCGAGGACTTTGCAGTATCCGTACCTTCCACAGTGAACGCCGTCTCGCTGGCCGAGACGGCGTTCACCTTGTTGCCAGTTGGAACAGTACGTACGTTCAAATGTCAGGTGAGTGTACTTGTTCTACGGTGGCTCCTGCGTTAAGAAGTGATATTTTCTGAAGCTGGTTTGACAAACTTCAACAAAAGAACATGACCCCCCCATGTTTTCCGCTATGTTGGTGGTGCCTGATCTTCCTGGATCGGTATGGTTTCCCGAGGTTGATGGTAAACAGCCCTAAGGTTTCCAAAGAAATAAGTCTTACGTATGAAGTTCCCGAACACAATAATTTGCAGCTCTTTAACTTATTCGCCCAGGTTTGTAATGCCCCTTTTTAACTGTAGTTCTGTGCATTCAAACACGGTGAAGAATGGCCTGATCATGCCATAGCTGCACTTTGCCGCCTGTATATCATACACTGATTATTATTAGTTGACTTTCGGAGAGCAAGTTCTTTTATCAGCAGGGTCATTGTCCAATACTCTAACATCAGTCATTTATCGTTTGTTATCAGCAGGGTCAGTGTCCAATACTCGAACATCAGTCATTTATCGTTTGTTCAAACAACTGCGATCGATGATATGTGAGGAAACAGCTGTGCTTGTTGGAGTGTTTTATTAAACGTTTTGTGGAGCCGCAACATACTTATGGGGACAGATTGCCAGCGATGTTGTATTCACGTTTCTGCTTTAGACGCCTGCCCGCGTGCCCTCCAGCATGAGCTACTGCGGGCAGTCAAGGAACGCATGGGAGCCTTATTTGTAGTCTTTTAACTGTTTTGCAGTAATTATGGTATAAATGCAACGAAATTAAAGTAGAAAATAAGACACCGTGCCGCCGGCAGGAACCTAACCTACAATGTTATCATAACACGCTGAAACTATCGCGAAGTTTCCCGAACACTGTGGTGAGGCCTGCCATGAGTGCTAGGAACGGAATATCTAGGGTGAAGCCCCATCGCATAAAAATAAAGAAAAAATTTGGCAGATACCAAGTACCATGGGAATCGATGTAACGCGAAGCATCCGGAGGTAAGGTAACTGGGTTGCAATTTTTTTATTGAGCGAAACGTTATGAAATGACCCTATAGATATGTACCGATGTTGCACGCACAGACATGAACAGTCGCATATGTTTCATATAACCAGTTCTTTACAGTTGTGTAACGATGCCCACAGAAACATGAGTATTGCCAACACCAGAAACCGTAAGCTGGTATGTAGAGCTTGTGCTTGCAAGGATGGTAGCCAGGGAAAGTGCTCCTTAAACCAACTACAGTGGATGGTGCTTAAGTATACAACTGACGTTAACCCGACATGACTCCTTCGTCATAGGAGCACGTATGTAAATTTCATAAAATTAGACAGCCAGCACTGTAGCCACAATACACGTTTAACTAACATTACGCCTGCTTAGGGTGTTCTTCCAAAGCACTTTCGAGACCTGACGTGGCTCTGTGGTAGAACGCCGAATTGCCACGCAGAATGCTTGGGTTCGACTCTTGCTGGGACTCTGGTTTCTATTCTTTGTATTCATCGCGTCAACGCTGCCGATGTCAGTTTTTTCTTAACGCCGTCACCTTTAAATTACAAGTGTCAACGCAACCGATGTCAGTTTCTTTTAACGCTCTCGCATTTAAATTTTCCAATGCCCGTTCTCGCCATTCCTGGGTAGATATCAATTGTGAAAGCCTTGTCGCACATGCCCGCATTACGCGGCCCATGGTGTACGGGTATGAGCCACTCGTGTCTGGAGAAATGAGTTTGACGTCGTACGCGACGGGATTTTCACGTTATTCATGTCATGACCAGCAATACATATTCTTCAATGCCTCTTACCCTCCCATACAAATTTGGTCTACCCCAAGTTAAGGAGGCCATCACGAGAGCACCCACACGTAGTCGGCTAGATAGATAGATAGATAGATAGATAGATAGATAGATAGATAGATAGATAGATAGATAGATAGATAGATAGATAGATAGATAGATAGATAGATAGATAGATAGATAGATAGATAGATAGATAGATAGATAGATAGATAGATAGATAGATAGATAGATAGATAGATAGATAGATAGATAGATAGATAGATAGATAGATAGATAGATAGATAGATAGATAGATAGATAGATAGATAGATAGATAGATAGATAGATAGATAGATAGATAGATAGATAGATAGATACGCAAAAGTGCTTACAGTACGCAAAGAAATGCTCCGCATTTAATAAGCACTCGTGAGAAAGTTTCGCCCTGCAGAAGCATCGGCCCTATGCTGGAAACAAAACATGCCAGTGTGGGAGAGAAGGCTGAGGCGTTAGCATGACATGGCGAGTCGGAACCGGATGTATTAAAAAAAATACCATTATTAGACCACCGCAGAATGGTTAAAATGTGACGGTCTACGACGGAGTGGGGAGGTAGGGAGAGAGCAAGCGCGTCCCGGATCTCGCTTAAGCGTAGAGGCAATTTGGCATAATGGCGCCGGAGGTGGCGCTAGTGATTAGCTAGTCTCTTTTCTACGGCACATGCGGTCGCTCCGACAAGTAATTATACATGCAAAAGAAATGAACAAAGTTCGGAATAACGTTCAATAGTTCCTCAGCACGGAAAGAAATGTTTGAGGCGCGCTACGTGTACAATATTGGATCGTACGCAACGCGGCTGAAATGTCGTAATCGCGTTTCGGACGACCTCGTAGTCCAGTGTTTCCAGTGAGCCGATCATAGTGGAGAAATGGGCAAGTGCGAGAATATCACAACATATTAAAAATTACGTTCCGGCGTTTTAAGTAGGAGCCGATTGTAGTAACGGCCGCGTGTCCTTAAGTCACCGTTTTGTTGGTTTACGCCAATACGGGTACCAAAGAATGTAGCTGCGAGCTTTACTTCGCATAAAATTATAATACGTCACTATCGCCTTCCTTTCGTCAGCCTTGCAATGAAACTGACTGAAAATGATGTAAATAATTCCACAGAATTTTCTCGCCATTCCTTCGTTTTCTTGACATAGCTCACTAATGGCGCTAGCTTCCTCAGCATGCCTTGTTTAGAGTGCTTCAGCGGTTGGCTGCCGACATCCCAACGTCCTCTGCATCTGCCGTGCAGCAGCTACAACTTTCAGAGCATGTTTACCTTATATCACACAGACGTATCATGTGATATGATAATGTGCGATTTCGTGGCAGTGTGGTTGTGCGCGTTTATGTTTTCATCCTGGGCACATTAGCCAAAGTAACTTAGATATTCGTACTGTAAAATAATTTGAAACAACACTCCCAGAGTAAATATTTACATGGTCACGTTTGTCCTATTTAAACTTCTTCAGAAGCTAGTAGTGTTGGGCAGCTTGTCATGACATTTTAAAGATTGCTCAGACACACAGAACGTACATTCATCGAGGGCATGTTAGTAATTCACTGATGGTAGTTTTAACACAAGAGAAAATGTAACGACGAAATTGAGTTTTATATCAGTCAGAATGCTTTCTATGAAAAAAGAAAGTGACCTCCATAATCCCCGTAATACGTGATCAACAACCAAGTATGCCACCCCGCTCTGGCATTTTCGTGGCAGGGAACGCGCTTACAAGCTCCTAAAAAACGTACGACGTCGCTGAGGCATAATGAATATGATACGTGCAGAGAACTCTTGCCACACTTCACCAAAAACGGTTTCCTGAATTGCGTGCGGCTGCAAACAATATTCTATTAGCACTACTGAGCCATTCGTTTGTGTTGTCTTATTCGGTGGCGAGATGTCTTTGGAACCAATATTATAGCTGCGATACAGGACAGGTGAACAATTCCCAGTCCAATTAAATAGTTCTCACCCAGGTCTGTGTGGAAAACAGGGCATAATTATTGGCGGTTGCGTGCGATATCTCACAAAATAACATTATCGATCCATTGCGGTCATCACATAATGAAAACAAGATAATTAAACTAAAAGCAGTGCAAACTCCTTTACAAGAGTCACAGGTAAATTCGTCCTGTTCAGCAGTAGCCACACTATGACGACTTTGTTAAAGGGGTCTAAAAAAAATTTTCACACGAAAATTTTTCATTTCTCGTTTCCTAGCGTCACATGAGAAGACAAGCCCTCAAGAGCATAGAAAACGTAGTGATAAGCGTGAGTGCACCCTGAAAAATTAATTACAGTATGGTTTTAAAAGCTAGTTTTGGTTCCTACTGTACCTGACGTCACAACATGGTGTGAGTTTCTCGTCACGTGTACGCGCAAAACATCGTGACGTTTCCACAGCCGCTCCTGGACCGTTGTTCTGTTGGTATGGCGGCATGCCGTTAATAATGCAGAAACAGCCATTTTGTATAATTTGGTGATGTACAAGCGGCTATTTTGGACATTTATGGTACCTGACGTCATCAAAACTAGCCAGACTGCTGTGTGAAGTCACCAGAATTAACCATGTAGCCTGACATCAAGCAAGTGTCGATGTTGGTAGGTGCGCCATAGGAAAATTGGTAAGATATTTTATTGAAAATAAAATATCATACCAGCATTCGCTGAGCTTCACGCTTCCTCAGAACCGTCTCTGAACACAGGAGATAACTATGGCAATGTAGACGCGCCTTTGAAAAAATGGTGTCGTACCCCTTTAGGTTGAACTATTGTAACAGCGAAAAAGACAGGCACAACTTGACGTATTTGTATGTCTGTTTATGTCAAAACTGAACCTTCGTAAAGTCATCCGGAGGTCTTAAAATTTTTTACGATAATTTTTTGAAGACCCAGATTTACACCGAATTTCCACGATGAAAGACGTGAGAGCCCACTGTGAGATGTGATTTTTTTGACTGTGAGCTATATGAGATATTGAGAATACACAATTTTTTTCCTGTTCATAAATCCTAATAAGACAATCAAACAAGCACAAACGTTTTGTTTTGTCGTCAGCGTTGCTTTTCGATTGAATACGAGTTTCTCCGAGTTAGTTTACTATTTTAGACTCCATATATATTATTCAGAGACACTGGTGTTTCGAGCATGACCTAAATTGTCACAGCCTCATGAAACTTCGAGTGGTACTAAAGTTTCCAAATCGCAACGACTTCTGACAGCGAATATAAGTGTTAGAAGATCCACATGGCTGTTCATCGCATGGCCCTCTCCTAATGGTTCGTGAAAAAGCTGATAGCTTTCACGACAGTATGCTTAGTAGCACGCAGATTATACTTGCACGGACGTAAATGTGAGACAGACCACACATGCATGGCAAAAAAGCTTCAGTCGCATTTTGAACAATGTCATGTAGTTGCATGTCTTCATCTTTGAAGTATTAGTGTTCTAGCAGATGCTCATCTAGAGGACAATGCACCTGTCCGATTTGCCAGCCTTCGCATTAAACAAAGAAGATTTCGTACACGACGTTGGCATCGCAGAACCATTTGACAATATGATATATTCGTGGATGCTTAGAAACCTGCTGTCATTTCCGCAAAAATAACGAGCTCTCAATATTTCCTCTTTGACTTGCAGTTCAACTAGCACAGCAAAACCCTATCTCTTATTCTGTCCGCAAAGAATGGGATCATTTAGCATTTCAAGCACAGTTCTCTTCACAATGCTCAATTGATCTAAAGGTGCAACAATGGCTTCTCTTTGAAAAACTACCAATCAGATTTTTTTGTTTTTTATTCAGTAGAATTGCTTGTTCGCTATTCGGTGGTTCAGCTGAAATCAAGTAACGTCTCCAGCAATGATTGTCCTGATGGCGCGTTTAACGAATATAATTCGAACATACATTGTTCGAATCAAACACGGTGTGACAGTGGTCGGTGTCCTTTCGCTTTCAAAAGCAAGTCATAGTTTCGTCGCAAAGACGAAACAATAAATGCGATATTAATAAAGTGTAATGTTAACGAATTAAAAGTTTACCACAAGACTACAGCATGGTCAGAAAACGCTGGAAATCGGTAATCGAGGCTCCTGAGAACGCGTGATCCAAACGTGGTAGAACTGCACGTGTGCTGCAATTTAGAGTTAATTCTCAAAATCAGCGGGGAATCGCTTACTCTTGCATTGACAAATGATGCCGTAAACCGATACGACCGTGCCATACAGCCAAAGCCCACGGCCATTGAGTGATTTGAGCATCGTGAGTGGCCCTGTTAAAGCGACCTATGGTCGCAGATGAAAGTAATAATAATTGATGGCGTGTAACGTCCCAAAAGCGCGATGTGGTTATAAAGGACGCCGTAGTGGAGGGCTCTGAAAATTCCGACCACCCGGGGTTCTTTAACGTGCACATAAATCTACGTACACAGGCCTCAAGCATTTTCGCCTCCAATGAAAACATGGCCGCCGCGGCCGGTATTTGATCACGCGATCTTCGGGTCGGCAGTCGAGCATTGTAACCACTACACCACTGTGGCGGGTGCTGAGATGTAACTTTCGAACGGCTTTCACTTCGGGAACAAAGTGGTTATACGTCTAAGTTGCGACGAAATAGTTTAGGTTTAAAGACCGCTAATGTGATTAGGAGCCTGCAGGGACACAAATGGCAACTGTATTAAGGCAGCCAAGCAAAAACACATGAATATTCCTTAGCATATCCAAATAAGAGACCTTCATGATGTTTGCTGTTAGAGGGCGGATTCATTTGTCAAGTTGCTCAAAATACTTCCGCATGAAATGGGAACAAGGCGCATTTACACACTTCTGGGGTAAACGTTGAAAGATCACGTCAAAATTGATTTCTCACCTTATTGTTCTTGTTCAGTTTCAGCCTGAAGTCCTCCGCCAGTGTTTTTGAGCTGATGTTACCAGCCAGCTGACTCGTGGTTTTATGATATTTGCCGTGGAAGGCATGCCAACCTTTTTTGGTGAGGCTGAGCGAAGCCAATACTTCCTAAAACAGGTTTGAAAAGAACATATAAAGAAGTCTTTAAAGAACTTTTCAAGAAGTGCAGCTATTATTATTCTAAAAAGAAAAACATTGCTGTATTTCCTTTTGACAGCCAATTATTAATAATGCTGTGGTAGCAATGATGCTTACGTATAATAAACTTTCCTTCTTCCAATAACAAACCGTCTTTTGCGGTTGCTCTCTTTGCAAATAATAAAAAAAGCTTTGACAATGGCTGCTTCAGTACTCTTCTGCGATTATGTCACACAAAGAAAACGCAATAAAAATTCAGCAGGTCCCAAGTACCTTGGGCATCGATGTTATGCGAAGCATGCGGAGGGAAGGTGATTGTGTTGTTATTTTTTATTGAGCGAAACATTACGAAATGATGTTTAAGATATGTACAAATGTTCTACGCATGGACATATGTTGAACAGTCGCATATGTTTTATATAACCAGTTGTTTACAGTTGCGTAACGATGCCAACAGCAACATGAGTATTAGTAACAACAGAAGCGATAAGCTGATATGTAGCGCTTGTGCTCGCGAGGATGGTAGCCCTGGACACTGCTACATAAATCAACCTCAGTGGATGGCGCTTAACAAGAATTGACGTTAACCCGACTTGACTGCTGTATCAGAGGAGTACGAATGTAATGTTTATAAAATTGGATAGCCAGCACTGCCACGACAATTGACATTTGACGAAGATTAGGGTCTACTTGAAAAGCAGTTCCAAGACCTCGCATGGCTGTGTGGTAGAAAACATGATTGCCATGCAAAATTATGGGGTTCAATTCCTGCTGGGATGCTGACATTTATTCTTTGCACTCGTCGTGTCAACGCTGCCGATGTGAGCTTTTTCTGAACGCTCTCGCATTAAATTACCAATGTCTGTTCTCGCAGTTCCTGGGTAGGTAGATATAAACTGTCAATCACCTGTGGCACATACCCGCATACCTGTGGCACATACCCGCCCATTATATACGGGTATGTGTCAAACGTGTCTGGCCGAAAAGGTTTGACGAAGTACGCGACGGGATTGTCACATTATTCATGTCATGACCAGCGAGTCGTATTCGCCAAACCATCCGACTTTCCCATACTAATTTTGGTTTACCCCAAGTTAAGGGGGTGATGATGAGAGCACACAGACGTGGGCGGCTAGAACGCAAAGAAATGCTTCGCATTGGTTATGTCTGAAGAGACTACGTGGTCTGAAGAGACCACCTCGCACCGACCGCGGATGTTCACAACAAATTACTTCTTGGAACGGTTGAGCACTTCGGACACCCCGTCGTACGGTGGCTCCAGAGGACATGCTGTTGCGTCGTCTCGCACAAACATGTAGGTAGGTTGCGGCATCGGTTGACGAGAGGGCGTGGTACGAATCTTGTCCATGATGTCGCGTTAGCGCCTGGCGTACTCTCCAGCAGCAACGGCTCTGTCATCTCCACCGCTTGTAAAAAATTCGCCCGACAGGCGGAGCGTCGTACCGTAGACCAGCTCTGCGGCACTGCAGGCAATGTCAGATTTCACTGCTGTTCTGATGCCAAGAAGGACGAGCGGCAGCACTTCTGTCCTGAGCTGCTTTCAGCTGGCGATGAAAACGTTCCACCATGCCGTTGCTGATGTTGATAGGAATTCGTTGTGATGCGAGAGATGCGTATCAGCCGTGCTATGCTGGCGAAAAGAGCACATTAAAAGTGCCTGCCACGGTCTGTTGTAACTGTGGGTGGTGCGCCGAAGCGAGTGACCCGCTTGGAAAGGAACGCATGAGCGATTGTGTCAGCAGTTATCTCAGCGATTGGCACAGCTTCAACCGAGTCAGTAAATCGGTCAACGCATCAGAGCAAGCATGATTCAGCATTGCAAAGTGGCAGCCTGGCAGGTGTTCTAAAATTAAGAAATGCACGTGACCAAGTCAGGCGTCTGGTGCCAGGAACCTTGCTAATGGCGTCATGTTGTGGCGTTCAACTTTGGAACGTTGGCAGGCTATGCGCTCTCGCGTCCACTGTCAGTTGTCTCTATTTATACCTAGCCAGACGTATCTCACTGTTACCGACTTCTGCGTGACCCTTAAATCTGGGTGTGCCAGATTGTGCAGCGGCTGGAACATGTCACGACGGAGGCCCGAGGGGACGAAAAGGCGAGGGTTGACGGTTGATACGTCACAACACAAGTGATAGCTTGAGTCAGGCAAAGGAAGCCATTAAATCTTTAGCGCAGTTTTTGTTAAGAGCTAGTGGCTGAGTTCATTATCTGCTTGCTGAGCTGTCACCTGCGGAGTAAAAAAAATAATCCGGCTCATCTCACGCACCATGGGAACAAGAGGGCTAGGGTTGTTATGTGAAGCATCGGTGTTATGTGAAACATGGTATCTGAAGCATCTTGCCGATGTCTTTTTCTTCCACCGTAGCAACAGCCAACCGGAAGTTGTTGGCGAGGCGCTGACGAAATATCTCACGCAAAAGTGGACTATTAAAGCTTGTACCCCTTCCAACAAGTCCCAGCATGTGCCGCCGCAGTTAGGTCCATGACTCCATGTGCACTGGCCGAGGTCTGTGTCACTCAGAAGTTACCGCAACCGCTCGGGTTCCCATGGTGCGAGGTGCTGAATGAATGGGTCCTTTAGTGTCTTGTAAGCATTCTCCGCAGGCGGGGTGAGCAGCAGATCTCGGACCTCGTTCGCGGTCGCTGGGGGCAAGCCGCTTACGACGTGGTGGCAGCGCGAGAGGTCGGTTGGGATGGTAGGGGGAAGAGAATTGAGCCTCGAATTGTACAAACCAAACCTCGCCATCTGTGGACCAAAATGGGGGCAGCTTCAATTCGACAGCAGACACGGCAGGCACGTCGGTGTCCCTTTGCGTATTCATGTTGGGTCGCCCCTGTGAGAGGATAGCGCAGGCGAAGATAGATTCGAACGAGAGCTGTGAATCCCAAATCAACTGTACTTTTATTTCTTTCTCACGTCACCTTTCCCGTTTATTTAGGAGAGAGGGATGCCGGAGCAACGGTGGGTTTCTGGGAGAAGGATGCCTGCACATGGGCAGGCTCCGGTTAGAGCGGCGCATGACAGGTAGTGGCCACAGAGGCTGAAACAACATCCAGAGCGGCAGTAAGTGGCATGCTGATATAGTGCACCACGCTTCCTTGCATGTGTTCTTTTTATGAAAGCATTGTTTGACATAAGCATCATCCTCCATCATTCCTTCTTTGTTCTTCGTTAAGTTACCTCCTGCTGTACAGTGCCCAGTGTTACCAGTTCAAGGCGCGCCGTTATTGAAACTGGTGATAGTACGCGTTTAGCGTTCGGTCCCTGGTGCGTTTATTAAGGAAAAAAGCCGGCAGATCCCATGCACTGTGGGAATCTATGTAATGCGAAGCAGCCAGCAAGGGGCAAATCATGCTGGACACAATATACATGCCATGATTTACATGTTAGGACCTCTCATTTATGTTCGTCATGCAGTCACGAAGCGCAATACTAATTTTGGGGTATATCAAGCTAGCGAACTGGACGCAAGCGCACCATGAGCGCGGCCTGTAAAGGGCAATGTAGATGACATGCATGCCAAGATTTTCATGTTATCACCTGCCACTTATGTTCGTTATACATTAACGTCCCGCAATACCAATTTTGGTGTATATCAAGCTAGCGAAACGGCCGCGAGCGCGCCATGAGCGTGGCATGCAAGTCATGTTGCACATGACATGTCATGATTTCCATATTACCACTTCTCATTTATGGTCATTATACAGTCACGTCATGCAATACAAAATTTGGTGTATATCACGCTAGCGAAATGGCCGCGAGCGGGTCATTAGTGTGGCATGCAAGTCATGTTGCACATGACATATCATGATTTCCATATTACCACTTGACATTTATGTTCGTCATACAGTCACGTCCCGTAATACCAAATTTGGTGTACATCAAGCTGGCGAAACGGCCGTCATCGTCCCATGAGCGTGGCATGCAAGTCATGTTGCACATGACATATCATGATTTCCATATTACCACTTGTCATTTAGGTTCGTCATCCAGTCACGTCACGCAATACCAAATTTGGTGCATATCGAGCTAGCGAAACGGCCGCGAGAGTGTCATGAGCGTGGCATGCAAGTCATGTTGCACATGACATATCATGATTTACATATTACCACTTGGCATTTATGTTCGTCATACAGTCACGTCACTCAATCCCGAATTTGGTGTATATCAAGCTAACGAAACGGCCGCGAGCGCGCCATGAGCGTGGCATGCAAGTCATGTTGCACATGACATATCATGATTTCCATATTACCACTTGTCATTTAGGTTCGTCATCCAGTCACGTCACGCAATACCAAATTTGGTGTATATCAAGCTAGCGAAACGACTGTCAGCGCACCATGAGCGTGGCATGTAAATCATGTTGTACATGACATGCATATCATGATTTTCATATTACCACCTGTCGTTTATGTTGGTCATGCACAAATGTCTCATCGTACCCATTTTTGGGAATATCAAATTAAGAAAACGGCCTTAGGAGCACTACGGCCATGGCGTGTAAATCATACTTTTCATGACTAGTTAGTCGTGATTTTCATGATATGACCAGTCAGTCATGTTCGTCATGCAGTCATGTTACGCTATACTAATTTTGGTATAAATCCCATTAACGATACGGCCAGGAGAGCTCAAAGTCGTAGGCGGCTAGATAGATAGATAGATAGATACGCTCAAACTCGCCGAAGTTTCCTAAGAAATGCTCCGCATTTAATAGCACAGGTGAAGCGATCAGCGCTCGGAAACAGAGCAAGCACAAGCACCAACCACGGTCCTCGTCTTCGACTTCGCTGGCACTGCTGTCTCCGCCCTATCCATTCTACACTGGCAATAAGGAGTCCTTTGCTCAGAGAGGACGCGCGAACGGGACTCCCCTAACAAGACACAAGGATCGCCGACCAGTAAGACAAGACTTCGCGAGCGAATTTTACAATGGTGCCCACCTCTCACGTTCCGACGAACATCAATTAAATGTTGTTTAAGTTGTTAAAGTAAATTTCCAAGCTTTTGCGGGGGGGTTTGAGCGCTATTTTAAAATATGATCTTAATTCAGCCATAGGTCAAGTCAAGGTGTTTTATCGCATCCATATAACTACAGGAGCAACGAACAGTGTGTGGACCATGAAAATGTATGACGCTTTTTATATCGATAATATATCTCCAAACTAAACACTGGTACAGCTCTAGTCTGTTTTTATTTTCGCACAAAAGGCTTCTTATTGATAGTCCGCCACGCAGCCGCCGTTGTCTTTCCCGTTCCCTAGTATTACCTCGTTCTAACGTACTCGGGCTATTCGGCTCGGCACCGTCGCTTCGCAGCCACTAGTTGGGCTAACTGTTGCCCTCTACATTTTTAGTGGACCAGGGGTGAGTAGAGGCATTTACCCAATATCTGGGGCACATACCCGTTTATGAAGATGATAGCTTTCTGGTAGGCCACAAAGTGACGTATACCTGTTAAGATGATCATCTGCGATCGACTCACAAGGAATGATTTGCTAAACAACTTCGCTGTTAAAATGGACAGCAGTTCTGGCGATCAGTATTTATTGGCACGTTCTTATCACAGTAGAAATTACAAAACCCTCATTTATGTGTCGCAGTGTGCATGCGCTACATTGATCGACGCTAAAGCTTCCTGCAGCATTAATTTTTCACAAGCACCTGTAAAATGACAAGAACACGCTTGGTTTCGCTTAAGGGGAACTCCGGCGATTTTTCTATATTCACCGATTTAAATAAAACTTTCATCATATGTTCTCTTCGCTGCCCTGATGATATCTGCCAAATTATACGGCCGTAAGTCATTTAGTTTTTGGAAAACGAACTTTTAAAATCGGCAGCCAGTTCCGGAATCATGCCTTCAAATGCGGGCCACCTTGTGTACGTGACGCATCTGTCTACTCCTTTCTCGCCCAGTAGACGGACGCAGCGCGCGGCGTCCTCTTTTTTCGTCGAGGCGACGCTGACGCTAGCACAGTTGTGTAGTGGATTTCGTGACGTCATCGCATACCCACCATGGAGCATGGAGCAGCTCCCTGTTTCGGTTTCTGTTCTGGCTCATCATTCATTGCTTATTTAAAATTATTGACGATATTGTCGGCAAAATGAACCACCCTAGTTGTTGCAGGACTGTTAATACTATTTGAAAACGGCGTTCTCTCAGTATGGTCGAAAATGCACCGGAGTTCCCCTTTAAATAAGCCAAAAAGCTAAATTAAAAATGGCTTAGAACGCATATTAGGTATATGCATAGAGCGGCTCAACAGAAGTGCCCCTCACAATCACACCTAAGAAATCACACCTTAGGAAGTATTGTACTAAGCACTCGAAAATTATTTCAGAACTTGTAGCTTTTGCTAATGCTCGTAAACTGAACACCTTCAGTAGTCACACGGCCCGGACAATCACCCAAGGGATCTACGTTCATCCTTCCTGAGAATGAAATAGCAAGATGAACTTTCCGAGACCAATAGGAGGAGAGCTGAGGGCATCAATTTTAAGAAAACTGTTGCTTCATGTCGCTAATTAATCCAATATAGCGTATAGTCTATTTATACAGCTGACGTTTAGGCATTAAATACAAACCCAAGTCAAAAGCCGCTTTCGAGCCTTGTTTTCTGCTTCGTGCTCCTGCAAAGATCATTGAAATACCACGCAGTGTTTTTTATTAACTAAGGAAAGGGCTTTTCAAAAAGACTGATTCGAAAATTTTCAGATTCAGCCGCAGTGAACGTTGCGAAATAAAGCAACTGCATGTAGCCTACTTTCTCACCGTGCCTAACATTTATTTTGACGTCACGATAAGTATTGGCCGCAATGTTTTTAGACTGAAGCCTTAAGGGCCCCATCGGACGTTGGCCCTCGAAAACTGCGCTTCCGGTGCAAATAGAGAGAGAGATAAAGAGAAGAGGAAGGCAGGGAGGTTAACCAGAAGGTAGTATCTGTATGCTACCCTGCACTGGGGTTGGGGAATAGGGGGTTCAAAGAGAGAGAGAGAAAAAAAAACGCAGCCACCCACACAAACACGAGAACGTTCCGCTCAAAGTCGTTCTGATAGGCCAGTAGATCGCCGGAAGCCTAATAGTCCGGTGCGAAAACTCACTAGCACTCCATGAGCTTGTTAAAAATCAGAATAAAAATCGTGGTTGGAGGCGAAACCGCACGCAGGAATTATGCGAGACAGTCAAGTTTTCTACTAAAGAGCAACGCCAGTGCTTGAAACTACATGGAAATAAAAAGGACACTTTGTACATTCCAAAGTGTGTTCGGCGAAAGCGTGTGGCCATTCCACTGATTATGCCATGTCTTTTTTTCTTTTACACTCTTAGTGGGATAAGACACAAACAGAATGGGTGCATGTTTTCTTCTTTAATTTTTTACCGCGAATCGCAGCGAGACGCGAGACTCATCTTCCTCCGTTCGCATGCGTTAGTATTTTCTCGCGCTTTGCGCATCGTGGAAACGCCATCCGCGTTCCAGCTCGTAAATTGACGGACCCTTTGTAAATTGGAAAGTGTATTCCGTGAACACCTGGGTCCATCGAGACGGCGTCGGTCAGAATGATTGCAAACTCTGGGCACAGCGACGCTACGCAAGCAAAGCGCGAGCGCTATAGAGTCCGACGCGACCGGCGTCTGTCTGCGCATCCCGGCGGCCACCTGGCTCCGTGCCAGAGCTCGGATGGACGGACGGACGGACGAACAGACAGACTGACGGACGGACAGACGGACGGACGGACGCCGGACAGAGGTCGGACGGACACCGGACGGACGTGAGCATGAGACATTAAAGGTTTTCGCCTTAAAGATTACACCATATCCCGCTAAAGGGAACCATGTTTAGATGCGAAGCAGCGGGCGCTAACGCTTACACTGGCGGCGGCGTTGACGCTGGCGCTCATCGCAGCGTTGCACAGGAGAGAAACCTGGAGGGCGCAAAGCACGCAGTGATGGACCGGTGTTTCCTACTGGAACATCCCAATCGCTGCTAATGGGTAATGAGAGACAGAAGACTCGGATTGGACACAGAGACCCGCAGTCCGCTTTTAGTTAACGCGCACGCTGCGAATTTTTCATCGTTCGACAACGCACAGGAGAAATCTCCCACCGGCACCACCTTGCAGGTCAAGATCCATTGCCATATATACGCGATGGCCAGTGTACGGTTGTGCAGCGCGAGCAGTCGGTTTTAGATGCGAAGCATCTTATGCTCGGGGCTCTGTCCGTCCCTCCCGCGTCCCGCGTCCCCCGTCCCGTGTCCCGCGTCCGGCCACATTCATGAACTAAGGAAGCACCAATTATGCGAACCAGAACACTGTAGTAATATGAAGGCCGTCAACCACTATCACAGTCATCAGAGCCATGGCCGAGAGCACAGAGAGGCTGCTTAGCAATGGCTAGATAGGTGGTGTCTGTCGCCCAGGTTGACCCCATTCCTTGATCTTGCTTGCATGTGTTTGGAGGGGGCTTAGTCCGTCCCTCCTTCCCGCGTCCCATAGTGCATACGCGTCCCCTCCCCCCTCTCTCTCCTACGCTCATCCCTTTCTCTACTCTAGGAATCATCTACTATACGGAGCGGCGTCCCACATCCCCACAGCGTATGCACGTCCTCTCCCCCCTCTCTTCTCTAGGAATCCTCTACTCTACGGAGCGGCTCCCGCGTCCCACACCCCCCACAGCTCATGCACGCCCCCCCCCCCCCCCCCCCCGTCCTTTCCTCTAGGAATCCTCTACGGAGCGACGCGCACGATAGGTGGTGTGACAGCTGCATACTCCGCTGGGGGGCGCCACGGCAGTTCCGCGGTATGAAAATGACGGAGCTCGCGCGCCTCATTCTCTCTCCTGTGCAGCGCCGCGATGAGCGCCCGGACCGCTGCCGTGAAATGTGAGCGGCGGCGTTCCTCCCGCTCAAGCTAATTATCTCCCCGCTGCTTCGCATCCACACATGGTTCCCTTTAGGGGGGAGATGGGGAATTTTTTTAATTTTTACTTTTTTTAATGGGTTGGCGCTTGCGCAGTGGGGTATGGACGGGCGGACGGATGGACGCCGGACGGACACCGGACGGACGGACGGACGCCGGACGGACGGACACCGGACGGACGGACACCGGACGGACGTGAGCATGAGGCATTAAAGGCTTTCGCCTTAAAAATCTCTTTCGCCTCAAGGGCGATGCATTGAATGCGATAGCAACACATTGTAATGTTATACGAAGTAAGGATAGCAGCTAAATCTCTGAGATGAGATCTCGCGGAACTCAACAAAACACTTGTTCAAGAGAATACGAGCACTCCAGGGAAGAAAACTCTTTTGGCGCTGTCTGTTCTCTCAATGCGAAAAAAAGTGATCAGAGAACGGGACGTTTACAAGCCGTCTCCTGATGTCAGTTGAGATAGCGCGCGCGCCAGCGCCTGCGGCAGCACCCTTATGAGCTAAGTTAGGGTAAGGTGGGGCAAAATGCGACAAAATTTTGAAAACAGTCAATATATATTTTTATTTCACTCGTTACCATTAAACTTCAATGCAGAAACTTTCCTCTGAGTACAAGGTATGTGCTACATAAATGTGACCATGTTTCCACTGTTCAAAAATTTATTATAGAAATAATTTAAAAACGCTCCAGATGTCTCATTTTGCCCCAACCGGCGGGGCCAAACGAGACGCTGCGTGCGGCAAAACGAGACAATGTGAAAAAATTTCATCCCTTCACTTTTTGCAGTAAAAGCACTTGAAATTCACTCCGTGGGACCTCACGCAGTCTTCATGAGCCAGTTCCTTGCACTCCACGCATTGAATTCAGAGAGAACTCGGTGCTGTGTTGCTCCAAAACAACTTGCAGATCAAACACCGCCAGTTTTTCTTTGTGCTGGTGTTGTCTTTTGTTGAACGCTTGTACTTAATTGGATTATTCAACGGTTGGAGGCTAGTATGTTCTGGCGTATCTTCTTCGCCTCTTTTTGCCGTTTTTATGCAGAATTGCACAGGCGTTTCGTGGCTTTCAACTTCGTCAGCCGGGCTCTGTGAGGCGATTAACTTAAAACTCCGATTTTCGAATTTTCGAGCTCTTCTTTTTTTATTTCGTTATTGGAGCAATGTCATTAACTAGATCTCAAGACGTGTTTGTGAACGGCTTGACATTAAGATACTTCCAATTTTTCCATGCTTGTCTTAAGAGCATCATTGGGAGCGCGGAAAAATCTCGATGCAGTGAGAATAGAGTGAGTCATGTCCTAAACAGCAATCAGTGCTTTTACACGTCGTTTTCCTCCCAGGAAGCTCTACATGATACTCTCTTGTACGTCCAAACCATCCTAAACAAGGAGCTATAATATTTAATGAGTGTAAGTAAATGGTTCATTTAACAAGACACTCTCTAAGGCAATTCAATGCCTTTTCGTCGCGTTTTGAGCCTCTCACATGCTTGAATTTAAAAAAATTTCCGCTTGAACCCCGGGCACGAAACGAACTAAACTTTTGGTGGTAAGTAGCTAGTAGTATAAAGTAACAAAATAAATACTTACGCTGTTGTACTAACGCAGGAGTAGCTTCATGCATGAATTCCAAAATTTGCCCGAGCAGAATTTCGCCCCTTTTTGACGGGTCACGAATACACTGACACCAGCCGCGTAATTTTTCCCGTGCGAACTCTGTGAGCAATCATCAACTTTTACGCATGAAAAGGTGGACAACTATCAGCGGCTATCGATGAAGTAGACAAACAAAGAAAAGTGCTTTTTGAATTAGCTGTGGAGGTCGGCAAAGTCAAAATGTCGCGTTTTGCCCCGCGTCTCATTTTGCCCCGCCTTAACCCTAACAGTTGCTGCTCCAGCGACGCAGTTCCTCTTCCCTTCCCGGCTTGCCATCATGCTCATTCGGCAGACGAAAGACGCCAGGAGCCATCGACTGCAGGCGTCGCACGCGGGTCAATGTTTTCGCATGGATACTCCGTGCGACGAAAATGGCCGGCTCGTTTCATCTCTACTTCAGCCTCGTTCCTCCCCTACGTTTGCGTGCTTTTGCTCGCGCGTAGAACATATTATGCGCGGGCCCATGTTATCGATTTTCAATTTGTAGGGAACATGCAGGCGCCGGCAAAAACCCGGGGAGAGTGTCCATGTGATTGATATTGCAATAAAAGGCCCCTATACGTTCGTCACGTCGGGCAATGAGTTAGGTTATCAAATCTGATATTCTGTCGCAGAAGTGTAGTGTCGCACCTGGTGTCACACCATGTGAATTACGTAACAAGTGTGCGCTCGATAGCTATCAAACCATTACACAGGCCTATGGTACGATTAATCATTATCAGCCACATCATCAACAATGTGTGGCGCTGCTCACGTGGTCTCTCAAGTTCCGATGACGATGAACATAAATGGACCACACAGAATGGCTGTGGCTTTCGAGTCGTTCTAGGCGGATGCACAAATTACCCTTTTAGTTTAACTGACGTAAGTGCGATCGACACGGAAAGGCTGCTACTACATTAATTTTTCATGACAAGTCATGCTGTTGCGACAAGAGCTCAATTCGAGTTTCTTCTGATTATCGTATGAGACTTGGACGGTGAACTTTACGATGACTGCCGTATAAATATGGTGAAGAGAGGGTAGCTGAAAGTACTGTGGGTACATATACAATAACAAACATTCAAACAAATCTTAAAACAAAAGATATGCCACATGCTAAAGCCCTTGACGTTTTGAAGAGTGGGGAAGGGGCAATTAGTGCAGCGGCATAAGTTGGATTCAAATTGAGTAACTCAAACTGCCTCCTCCAAGAGTTCACTGCTCAAAGTATGCTCCGATAGGGTAAAAATAGGAACGTAAAAATACTCCCCCCCCCCCCCCCCCCCCGGTTCTTCAGATATGCCATGGCGTAAGTTAAGTGGTTGAACTAGGAACGCAAGATTATCATCGTATTAAGGCAGGGAACGGAGGCGGAGATAACGTTTACTCGAATGGTCAATTGTTGTAATTGGGTACAATGTCTTCTGGAAAACCCTTCGTTCTGCCAAATAATAAAAATGGGATGATATACGAAACAGCAAACAAGAGCACCCGCGAAAACATTGCTCTCTTCTATGGCAGTCGCTGCGCACATGCCTTGTTTTCATCAAAGTGGGCAGGATTTAAGGCACTTGAAAGGAAGTCGTCCACACATCAACAATATAGCAGGGTAGCCCGGAGTTCCGGTACCTTGTTGCCTGTGGAGTGATGTACCAGATATGCTAAGGGGCCTCTGCACGCATAAAGAAAACTCGAGGATACTAGGTGCCAAAGAGGGGCAGGTAATGGTCCGCGGTGGCGTCTCTTCCACAAGGCGCAGCACAAGCGCCGTGTGTAGCTAGTGGTCGAAAAAACGTAAAACTCAAAGGTTACCACTCGGCAGTTCGGTTTACCAGAGGCGATGAAATGCGCAGCCTAACCTTGGTTTTGTTGTTGATGATACCCGCCTTATCATTGCCAGCGTAACGGCTGGTTGTATTTCCCCCTGCCGAAGAGTCCTTACCCAGATCAACAATGTTATTAACCAACCGACAAAGCCAACAACAAACAATCAAAGAATCCATCAAATAATTCAAAAAAATTAAGCGAAATACAGATAATGCTGTGTGAAGCGTGTCGCTATGCTGTGTGGTGCGCCCACCTGAGGTCTAGTCAGCCGAATGGTGGATGACATGCAGTCAAGGTCCTTCGTGAGCTCATGCACTCGTTCAGTGAGCTGGCGCAGGCGTACCGCGTCAAACACCAGCTATACCATCCTGCCTTCCCGCCAACCAATTCTGTGACAATTGCCACAAAATATAATCGCGCTGCCATGACTGCCCCTACTTTTCCCTCCCTTGTAACTCGAAAGCGCTAACGCACGTGTCCCAATCCCTTGTTCAAATAAAGTTGCTTCGCTATCTCTCCCTTTGGCAAAAATAATCAGGCACCATGATAATTCATGGACAAAGACGTTTCACCTCACTAGTATTTCTAATGAACGATCATTCAAGACCGTACGCCACCGACGCCGGTGGCGTCGGTGGCGTTGTCGATGGGTGAAATATCCTGACGCAGCATGGAATAAAAATCAGGGCTCGAGCTCAAACCCGAGCATTCTGCATGGTGTTCAAGTATCATACCACAGATTCACGCCAGTGTTTTAAACTGCTTCGGAAAAGACCCTGCTTCGGAAAAACTCCTTAGGAAAAGAGGTGAAAAGCAGAGGAGTAGAAATAAAGTAGGAGGAACGAAAAGCGTTACCCTGCCTCCGCCGTGGTGATCTTGACGTCACAACTTGAGCTGGCGTGCAGCCGCCATGTGGTGATAGTACAGCTCACTGTTAAAAAAACATGTCAAATAAACTTTCTTAATCGGGGCATTCCTGTGTTCCAAGAACAGTTTCAACTTTTTCATTATTTTTGTCCCAATTTTGCCTCAAGACCAATTGGTGCTGGAAATATGACAACTATACAATTAGCTAATAGACAAAGGGCATGATGTAACTTTTCAATGGTTACCAGGTCACTGCGACCTCACTGGTAACAAGCATGCTGACGACGCAGCTAAGAATGCTCACGAAAATGGCGAGATGGAACCTATTCCACTATCAAGAAGCGACGCAGCAGCAAAGATTAATATGCTCGCGCATGATGTCGCAAGGTCTATGTGGAATACGCCCGGTTTTCTCCACACGCGTCTTCACAGCCTGGATCCATGTCTACAACTTGCTATTCCATCTGGCCTACCCCGATCTGAGACGACTGTTCTCGCGCGCATGTGGCTTGGCGTATCTTTTACGAACGCCTTTGCTTGCTGTATTGGATGGGCAGACAGTGCTGCATGTGAACATTGCGGTACTGATGAAACCATTGAACATGTTTTATGTCAGTGCCCTCAGTACAGCTCTGAGAGACAGTCCCTCGCAGCAGTGTTTGCGCGACTGGACGACCAGCCGCTTTCTGAGAAGTCAATCTTGAAATGCCGGGAAGATCGAGCTTCACGCCTGAAAGCAACGAAGGCGCTGTTGAAGTTCCTGCGAGCAACCCGCCTCGTTGAGCGATCGTGACACTCCTGTGTTGGTGTGTGTGTTTCTGCTTCCCTCCCTCCCTCTCTCATTCCTCTGTTCCTTACTTTTCTGTCTCCCCTTACCCCTTCCCCAGTGTAGGGTAGCCAACCAGATATTTGTTTTCCGCTTAACCCACCTGCCTTTCCGCATGCCATCTCTCTCTGTCTCTCTCTCTCTTGCCCAGTATCTTTTTAAATGTAAGAGCAGGTTATACAATCCAAGGTCGAAAACTCTGGGTGCCTTCTATACGACGCCACTCATGATCATATCGTGCATTTGTGATGTAAAACGCCAGTAACTACTATTACTCGAATACGCGTGTGACTGCTGCTTATGATGTGCACTTCATCGTACCGTAGTGGTGCACTTCATGGTGATTAAACTGACATCTCTACTCTAAAGTGAATGCCGACGTCACGCCAGACTATTAGCAACGCTTTTCACGCCATTGTACCTGGTGTGCCTGATACACTTCCGATATGCCCAAAACCATTCAGTTTAAATAAATATGTCTATCCACCTTGTAACGCTTCGCTCAAAGCAACAAATCCGACGGTCCCACAATGTAAAGGACCTGGCTGCGGACTTGGCTAGACATGGAGACCTAACGGTCCCCGTGTAGGATCATCTTAATTTCTTAATAAATTGACCTCTCGCTTGCATTTATAATTGTATGTTTCCATTGCATCTTATTCAATTGCTTCTGGCAAACATAAAATTGAACATGAACGTAACCAGCGGGCTTCTTGAAATAATTAAATTAATGTTGAACTTTTGCAATGTGAGTTCAAATGTATGCCTCAACTAAACCTTTCTGTACCGCACGTTGCTGCCATTGTGTCGGGGTAGCGGGGCTTGCGAAGCTGCAGCTGTTGCAGCTTTTATCCTGCTATCCTCACCATAAATGGTACTTTCTTTTATTCTTGTTGTTTTTCAACCTCGTTATAATTGTATCGATTATCGTGAAATAGTCCAAATCTCAAAGTAATTCAACAAGCATTAGTCTAGCAGTCTTATGGGAGAATCGAACGGTACGTTCAACTATTGGCGCTGTTGTGCCATCATAAACAGCAAACTTTTTTGTTTTCGTGTCGTAGAGAGAGGTGGCACACGTGTTGGTCTGAAATTATCTGCACCTGTGTAAAATTTTATCGTGCCTATACTTACGACGTTGAAGGCCTAAAACGTTGTTTTGCCTGCCTATTTCTTGGCGCTTTAAACATTTTTTGGTGCCTAAAAGTCCGGCATGTAGCTATGAGAGATTTTGTAGTAGACGCGTCCGGAAATGTTGACCATATGGTGTTATTTAACATGCACCTAAGTCGAAGTACACGGTGCTCTAGCATTTTCCCTTAAATCGTGCATGCGGCCCCGCTGCGACCGCGATTCGATCCCGCGAACTTCCGTTAAGCAGTCGAGCACAGCGGGCGATGGGGAAATCGGAGCCAAACTCCTTCTGGGAGCTCATGCACTCCTTCCGCGAGCTAGCACAGGCGTAAGGCGTCAAATGCCAGCTATAACCTCCATTCCATCAATCTCTTAAGTTTCCACGAAATATTACGGCACCCCCCATCATTGCTTGCACCAATCTCTCAACATGTTTGCACAGCGCAAGAAAACGAGGACGTAGGGAGGACACAACACGGGCAGCGCCCGTGTTGTGTCCTCCCTACGTCCTCGTTCTCTTGCGCTTTGCAAACATGTTGATTCCAAATCACCAACTATCCAAAGCATTCGTTTTACCATTCTCTCCGTTTATTTCCCTCCCGCACCTACCCGGGAGCGTACTACCTCTCCTGTGCTCAATGTCGCTGTCGCCACGCAGCCCTGACTCAGATTCACCTCGAATCGCTGGCAGACCCCCCCTCAAAGGGCTCATAGTTTCTGGCCACCAGGGAGGAATGGGAAACCCTGCTGCGCCCGATGGACTCGGCTAAGCAGACGATCGCTAGAAACCGGCCCAGCCACATCATGGAACTCCGTGACGTTACATGTGTATAGTGCAGTGGGGTCTTGCGGGAACAACTGTACGCACAAGGTCCAAACACTTGGTCGAATGAGGTTGCTGCACTTTCTCTCTCTCTGGGTCGGAGATCATCGGATGCCTTCTTTACTCATAGACACGAGCGTTTAACCTTAACACGTATTTCCAATGGACGATCATTCAAGTGATGCCTTGTAGATTTGAGCAGCCTGTCTTCTCATTTGACGCATGTGGCAGTGTGATGCTTTTGCTGCCGTGGCTGAAACCCAGTGATGTGAAACTTACTTCCGCTTTCGACGTGAATAAATCTTCTTTCACGCACAGGAGTGTATGACGCTTCTGGTGCCGCCGTAAAAATGTCTATTGACAACGGGCACAAATAAGAAACATCGACCTTCCATATTTTGAAGTGTAAAGAAACACAGCGACAAGGAAGCAGAAAGATCGCGCCAGTCGTCACGCCACACGCTGGACATATGAAGTACCAACACGCCCATTCAGCCACTGTTGGCCCTGCAGTATTTTAATCTTATAATTTCTGGGATTTTACGCGTGAAAGCCAATAAGTAATTATTAGGCACTACGTAGTATCGGACCCCAGATTACTTTCGATGGCCTGAAGTTCGTTAATGGGCACATATACCTAAGTTCATGCATTTAATTACATTCGCCCCCATCGAATATGAGGTGGGAAATGGAACCTGCCACCTCACGCTCAATAACAGAAAAGCTCATTTTGCGACACTACACGGCGCATTGACCCTTCAGCAGCAAGACTCACTATATCGAGGCATATTTTTAAAGTCGCCTGTTGAACTCTATGTACACTGTTGCAGTTTTTAAACAATATCTGCGTGCAATAAACACAAGACGCCGTAGCCCATAATATTGTCGAAAAATAACGAGATATCCTCTACGCTGGGCAAGCACAGAAAGCACACTTGTGCTAACCGTCTGTTACAATGTTTACGAAAGGATATGTTTAAGCAATCTTTAACCCGTAAACGCCCATAAGGTATGTATTGTAAATACTGATGCAAGATTCTTTGACAATGTCATTTATTATCCAACGAACATAAATGAACGTCACATAAATGAACGTCAAAAGTTGCCTTATGCAACGCTAAATGAAAATTATTAAGGTGGGAATGTACTTCGCTATGGGTCTCTGGCAGAACCTTACCTGTGGGGGAACTTTTGAAAGCATGTTACGGCATGAACGTAAGAATTGCACGTAAAGCAAACAAATTTTGGCGTCTTGTCATTTTGTTCCCTTAAACGACACCAGCAACGTTTGAAGGTTCATGGCGCTCTAGGAAAATGTAGTACGATTGAAAGCAGCACTTGGTCTGGTACACCTGCAGATTTTCGGTACCTTGAAAGGCCTCCAGGGCGCGTGCGTTCCTGCCTTTTATTTTCAACACTCTCCCTTCAAACGTTGGCCCACGAGCCAACGCCTTGCTTTGCAGTCATATCGTCAATGTGTATTGCATCACCATTCGAGCGAGCAATTATGCACAATGGTTCGTCGTCGTCATCATCTTCCTCACTGTCACAAAAGTTGTTTACATCATCAGGTAAAGAAAAGGTCAAAGCTAGTGCTTCTTCAACTGTTGAGCTCGTTTTATTTTAGAGAAAGAGAAAATCACATCCAATGCATTGCCATCGTGGAAGGCCCGTATAGGGAAGTACATTCCCCCCTCACAATAACAATTCAAAGTTCATGAACTTTAGTTGCTCGTTAAATTAGGATCTTAAACTGGACCAGATAATAGCCCTACACTAGAGGCATTCAGTAAATAAATTTGCTGATCTTTCTCACTACGGCAAATACATTTATCCACGAATTATCGCAGCTGGTGAAAACCCGTGCGACGAACTCCCGCTCAGAGAGAAAAGTGTCGGTGGCACCAACGGAAACTTGTGCACCTCGTAGCTGCTTGCGTTGGAGTCGCTAAAATTTTGTATAGTTGATTCTCAAACATTACTTCAGATGTAGCAACTATTCTTCTGATTTCAGAGAAAGTATATACTAATCATCAATCATTTGCTCATAAACACATTATTCAAGCACTTCTCACAGACAGACTGCCATATGCAGAAGTGAATTGATAAGAAAGCGACAATTCTGCATCCAAGAGTCAGGGTATACAACTCTACTGCCAGAAGTTTGGGGTAGCGAATATCTTATTTGCCTTTTTATAATAGAAGCGACAACATCCGCTTAGCTGCATAATGACAGTTTGATGTAGAGCATGGCAACTCCGTCTAACGTAAAATACCGCGATGCAGTAAAATGCTTGTATGACGAAACAAGGGGAACCACGGTTATTCTTCGTTATACAGGTCACTTCGTCATATACATCGCGCACTTTACTGATCCCAATAAGGCAGATAAGCGCACTGACAGGAGAAAAGATTATTCAAAGTTGGCAATTTTATTATCTCAGCAGTATGACCTACTGAATGCGCAACCACCACTGACCTGACGCAACCGACGTGCACTTAGTACTGTGGTGTGTAAGCAGGGAGATCAACAAAGATATATACATACATTTCAAGTCAAAACACTATGCCACATCACGGAAGAGGGAGTATTTCGGCGATAGTATTCATTAATTTTTATGTGCGGCAAGGCATATTTGTTATGAAAGAGCAATGCAGCGATTCGAAACGTATGAATTGCTTCGTTAAAGAAGAAGATTTACAGGACTTGTCTTCACTGTAATGATATTTAGAATACATAGGAGAGCTAGGAATTCAGCCAAGCCACGTGACATGCTTAGCTGCACGTGCTATTTCGCGGTAAAGCGTTTGCTGTAACGGCGTTCCATTATAATCGCATGTGTAATTGAATGTGCCATTTATGGGTGATTCGAATTTAGCTACTCGATATGGGTTTTTATTGTGCTCTTTGTTTTTCGATTTATTGGTAACCTTTCTAATTTGCATCCCCCTTACGCTACAATATTTGTGCCCTTTCGACGACGAACAGCGACCCTGAAAACGAGACAAAGCCGTCCGTAGATGGACCACAGTGCGAAATTCTTAGCGTGCAATACATTCGCCAAACTTCTGCCCCACCAATCATAAGAAAGGGATGAAGATGATAGGTTGGAGGTTAACCAGATGCAACTATCCGTTCCCGTACTCTGCACTGAAATGTACTAATAAGGGCTGGAAAGAAAACGTAGGAAGAAAAGGAAAGTGAAAGAGGAGAAAGAAAAGGAGACATGAAACGTGAAGCTGCGTTTTTTTAATTAGTTGTTCACAAGGGCACGTGAATTGCAAAAAGAGCCTCTCTGACAATAAGCCTGGTAATCGTCATCTCATTGTATGCTCTGCAGGAAATGAACCATCCGGTGCCTTGTATGCAAAACTGTTTTTATTGCATGCTTGAAACACCATGCGCAAGCTGTTGCGCTTTTCATTCCCAACAAAAAAAGCTTGAAGGACGCGTGAGCTTCGCCTTCAAGAGTGGAACACGACAGCGTTATCGGGCCATGTGCGCATCTCCTTCAACCGTTCTGAAAAGAAAGGAACATTTCTGCGCGTAACGTAACATAGGCCCTTTTCAAACTATCCTAGAACGACTACTTCTTGAACAGTTGCGAAGGTTCCACTGCACCATTTTAGGGGCGAAGCTCCTTAGGGCATGGGCTAGTCCGGCGTCATGCGTCGTTGTCGTAGCCACCCCTGTGCGATGACGATGACGCTGCCATAACGGCACAGCACATGGAATGTACCCACTATGCGTCATAACGATGACGATGATGACGACGACGATCGCGATGCCATACAACACATGGCATCGCGATATGGTCTCACATGCATATCGTTTGACCACATGCAACCAACCACCATCCGAGGAACCTGCATCGATCTCGTCTTTGCAAACTTTCGATTACGACCCATCCAGGAACCGCTCTTCCTCCATTTCACCGACCATAAAGCCGTTATATTGAAAGGGGAACGGAAGCCACGGCTTAGGTAAACGGTAACCACGACCAATCAAAAAACGAAAACAAAACGGAAAATCACGGCTCACGAATAAAATATATATTTCTTGTATATATACACACAGTGTTTGTCACGTCTTTGATGATGTACTGGGCGAATTTCACGGAAGATTCACGGTTTACCGATGAACCTCCGGAGCTTCGCCCACTCATCATCATTCATTCCGTGGTTATGCTGCGATTTTTTTCTTCCTTCTCCAAATTTGCGAAGTACCCACTACGCGTGCGTAAGGTGGCACGTGTACCTGTGCAGCTGCACACTTTTTAATGGGTGGGCAGCTTTAAACCACCCACTCGGTGCGCAATTCAGACGTTTTGACGCGTGATGCGTTTCTGCGATTCTGTCACGCAATATTACATTCGCTAAGGGGCTCCTCTTTCTACATGAAATTCTGATAGCGTTTTTTTACGAAGCAGTTTCAAGCACCGGCGTGGTTCCGTGGTAGAACACGTGCTTGCCACCCAGAAAGCCTGACTTGATTTCTTACTTGTGCTGAAGTTCCTTTTATTATTTATTTATTTGCATCTATCTCGAATTTTCGCTCAAGGACAACGCCAACTATTTTGCTCGCAATAGACAACGCCGACACCGACGCCGACAGCGTAATGGCTGCGAAACAATCGCTTTAATGCTATCGCGTTAAAATACTGCAGTTGCCACAGTAATTGAACCCATGAAATTGAGCACAGCCATCTTTAGGCACAGCCACTAACAAGTGAAAATAAGTGGTGCAAAAAAGTACGGCCACAAAGAGCAAACGCATAAAACAAACGTTGAATATGAATTCAGTATATTAATTGTATTCATTATATCCAGTCTACAACATATTCAGTATGAATAACCAACTTTCCAGAAAGCTCCATTAAAAACACCGCAATTCGTGGTAAAACTCAAATCGAAAGCCACTACATCGGCCTCCCTAATAATGCAACACTAATTTATTGGTAAGATTGATAGTGGCTACACACAGTTTTGATTTTTAAAGGATCACTGACAGCAAAAAATTTACATGTGGCTTTATAACCGTAATTTGTAGCTTTGTGTATCATCATCCTGAAACTGTATCGTAAGTGATCTGAGGCATCGTAAAATTACTGCTAGGGCTGTTAAATGTGGACAGTATTAGCATCCCTTCGAAGCGCCCGCATAAAATCATAAAAATCTAGTGTCCATGGCATGGTGGCGCCATTTAGCTGTACTTCGGGCAAATGAGGCTTGTTTTATTAATTTATCTACTGCTGTCGCTGCGCGTTAGGCCATGTTAGTGACCCGGGCAGCCTGACTGGCACATCTACGGCCTCCTACTTCTCTTTGTTGCTTAGCACTGCATGCTCGTAACCGCAATCTCTTGTCAAGTTGAAATGGTTTGCTTCATTCCATGCACCCTATCCTGACGAAGTCAACCCGATTAATTCAACCTATAAATTACTTGTGGTAGCGTGGCGGTCCAAGTAGCTGCTGCGTGCACAGAGCTATGAAACGGCCGAGAAATTCTTCACAGAAAACTACATGCTCTTTGGCAAAGCTGAAAAAAATAAGTCTATTAAGGATACCAGATTCAAGGGACGGTGGGCTGCACCCACCCCTAAGGCATACGGTTGTGAGCAGTCATTGAGTTTCTCAGTGCCTAAACGATTCAATAAGCTTTTAAATGATGGATTCCATCCTCTTGTTGCATCTAATAAAGATGTGAAGCATTACTGCACGGGCAAGATCACCTTAGAACAGCATAGCTCGCACGAATGAATTTCCACTCTATTTTCGTTTATGTTTGCGATGTGTTAGACGATGCGCTTCTTACTCTTGCAATGTACATAGATATTATGCGTCCATTCAATTTCATGTGTTCGACAAATGCGTAATAATGAGTTCTTATTTTTATTACCTAAAGTTTAGCTACTGCTTCTAGTTAACTACTGTATAATTGTCTACTTGGATTAACTAGTATTTGAAGTGTCCTAATGCATTTATTTTTTTATGGATGCTCACTACACGGGCAGGTAAGAGGGAGTCGAGACCCTTGTGAAGCCGCTGGTGCGGCTTTTAGTCCCGTCCTCTCCTTTTTTGACGAAGGAAAAAATAAAGATGAATGAATGAATGTTCTTAGCCACTACAAGCTCGGTAGAAATACTAAAGATGAAGTTCCTCTCAAAACTCCATGCAAGAGAAGGAAGGAGGACAATAAATGCCTGCAATTACGGCGTCACCTTTCGCAGGCAGATGCGAGTTATTACTCTCTACATCAAATGACACTGATTCATAGAGATAAGGAAGAAAAGACTACATCATGGCGGCGTTTCTAAGGCAACGTTGTATATACTAAATAATTAGCCACTACTGCAATAAACTTCGCGATGACAGTGTTCAGAAGGTAGCAGGAAACACCATACCGTATCCCGTCATATGACAATAACCACGTTTTGGAAAGGCATGTGAAAAGGAATGCATGTTCAATAAAGTAAGGGAGAGCGACGAGATCATCATGATGCTTATGGGCGCTGTGACTGTTGAGATGCATCAAAGACGATGAGGGTTGTTTTTCCTTAAGCATGGTCTCAGCTTCATAAACAGAGAAAAGTTATTCAGCTACTATGATCTAGAAGTTGATGTCTGCAAGAAAAACTATATAAGGTCGTTTTAAATGGACAAATGATTCGCACTAGATATTCTACAAAACGGTTCTTTTTTACTGCTTGGCCTTCATAATGAAATTGTGGCTACGCGAAAGTTTTTATTCTTAGGCTCTAGCACTTGCGCAAAACGCCGCTTCGAGTGTGAGGTGAGCATCAACAAATTTGGAAGTGTATAGCTTAGCGACAGCTCTGCAATTGTTGTTATTAGTCTTGCCTTGCACGCATTGGGAGCAAAGTCATCCTCTTTTGTTTGCGAGTAGATTAAGTGAGATATAACGTTGGTTCCTGGTTAGGCACACACGTGATGACCATTGTCTATGTCACCAGTAGCGACAGGTAATCCGATCTAGTCACCTAAAACCTGCACAATAGATCGACAGCTTTATACTTCAGTCTATGGTATGTCATTGTATTCTGCATCATTTTACCGCGAATACCACTAAAATTCAGCTACTCGTGCGGTAAGGCTTTTCTTGCTTTCAATCTGATGCTCATTTTTGACTCTCAAAGTCTCTTTCTTGAGGACTTTGTCATTATTTTCATTTCAGTGATTTGAACAACTAATTGAAAACATAACATCGTGATTTTTGAGCTAAAAAAAAAGAACAAATGAGAGAACACCGGACAGGCGCCGTCTTCTCTCACCTGTTCGTCTTTTTTTAGCCCAAAAAATCACGAGGTCATCTGCTCAATTATTCGCCCAATGACAAGTTCGCATTGAATACAGCCGCTAGTACATCTAACCAAAGGCGTCATTACGATCGTTTTTCTCAAATAAATGCACAGGAAACAAATTGATGCTTTTTTCAGGTGTTCTTTGACGTCTACTCACTCATGATGTAAACTATCTGTGGAGGGGTCAATGTCATTTCTTTCTCTCACTAGGTCTAGATCGCTGTTTAAGATAACCAATGAAGTGGCACTTCAAATTTTTACTGCTATATAGTATCGAAAACCTTTTCTTTTCCCTAACCTTCTAAACAATTAGAAGGGCTAACCTTCTTAGTATTTTTAGCGATCGTACGTAAACACATTGCCTCCTTTTAATGTCATTGAGTGCCTATATATACAGACTATCAAATGCATATTAATCGAGAATTTGTACGAGATTCGAGACTTCAAAAAATGCGCAGATCACTTGTGTTCGGAGTTCTTGCTTTCACGTTCACCACACTGCTTATGGTGAATGATGCCAAGAAGGCGAAAAATAATGGTGAGTAGTTACGTATAAGGCTGATTGACATAGTGGCGGGAGGGCCTGTACCTGTGCCTAAAAGCTCGCCCTCTATTAAGCATTGTAATCAAACAAAAACTACTTTTCATATGCCCGGAGTTTACAACTCTGAAAAAAGAAATACCAGCTTCAAACATATGCATTTTAGAATTGTGAAACAGCACTTAGTTCCAAAAAGCTTGTAGAAATCATTGTAAGACAATGCTTATAATGAAAAACAAACATGGGCGAGCACATTCAAGCTTTTCTAGAAATTTCAACATGCCCGCATTGGCAGATACACTAACATTACGAGTCATAGTATCTGTGTCATAAAGTGTGGTCAGATAAACTCATCAGCATGCCATTGAGCCCAACCATATCAAAGTTTACTGTGAGCAGTGAAATATAAGATCGTATTTTTGCCTGAACTCTACGCACCTCTTTTCATTAGTGACTACGTTGTTGTAATAAACCGCTTGTCCGTTAATTATTTCTGTTCACCACTTAAAAACTCAGGGTTCTTTGTGCATTCACCTACGTTTACTCAAAGAAGAAAGTGAGCTTCTTTTTCTGTGCAGACGATGTATTGATCCCCGCTGCTCCCTTCCGAAATCATCCTGTACCTTGCGTGGTTCCACACTGCTTCCAGGGTCGGAGGCATTGAAACCTTCCTGCGTGATTTGCAGAAGGATGTTGCTTGCTCACAGGGGACCGATCGCTGCCTCAGTGATTTGTCGGCTTTTGACCAAGCGACAATGTCATATGATGACATCATATGACGTCACGTTCTGTGACACCATGGTGGCTTCATGGTGACGTCACACTTTCTGGCTGTCTTGACTTCATGATGACGTCGTCTGGTGACGTTGGCACGGGTTGATGATTTTTTTGCATCACTCGTGTAGACTCCGACGCCGCGGGACGCCGTCGGTCATTTTTCCTGTTTAATGAGGCATGTAAAGGTTTCGCTTGAAAAGCAGATGACTGAGGGAAGATTTCCTAATTGTATGGCTTACGCTGTTTTTTGGTGACACTGCTGCCTATAGGACGCCCCTTCATCCGCATTTTTCTCAATATCGTGGCCGTATCTCTGGAAATCTCAAATGCCCAGATACTGAGAGACATAATAATCACGTCTCGTGAAGCAAGTTAATATATCCAAGTCATCATGCATAGGGATTTTTATTTCAGATTCCAGCACCATATATCTTTTGCTGTGACGAATATGATGTTAAGAAATTTTGCTGCGGCACAGCATCATTGCTGACTGATATGGCGCAGATGTCTAAGTCGCTTTTACCGCAACAGTGAATTAGTTTAGACGCTACAGTAAGGCGCATAGATTCGCGATACCGTTTTATCTTTCTTCAGTTTACTTCGCACATTTGAATCGTCATCATCACAATCGTCTTCAGCCTGACAGACTGCATGGTGAAGGCCTCTCCTATGTTCCGCCAATCAACCCGGTCCTGTGCTTGCTCCTGTAACGTTATACCCGCAAATTTCTTAATGTCAACTTTGAATTTTTGTCGCCCTCGCGCGTTTGCCTTTTCTTGGAAATGCAAGCACACTCTACTTTGGGGGGAATGTACAAGAGAGTGAGAGTTGTTATTTAAAGTTGAATCGAAGTTATCTAAGTAATGAGTAAGCGTAAACTGTTCTTCTACATTGTGGCCTTCCGGAAAACGTCGCTGTTGGGCAGCATCGACATAAAATCTATTTTCTAGCGTTCGACAGCGTCAAGAGCGTCCCTATGGCAGGTGCACGACCGGCACGTACTGCACACAAGTTTTCGGGACACGAGCACAGAGCGAAACGCTCGCTTCTCATACAGCACCTCTGATTGACCTCCATTTCAAGTGAAAAATCTGCAAAATCAGATAGCATACATAGTTGTAGTTAAGGTTTGTTAAAGATAAAAGATATTATACCAGAGCACACGTTTAGCTTGAAATCGTTCAATGTAGCTGATTAAGAGTCCGAAGCACAGTAGAATCCGACTATATCGAGCTCGGGTAAATCGAATTATCCTTTATATAGAACTATTCTCGCACACGCCAAAGCTTTAACATCAATGCACAGGAAAATTTACGGCTACATCGAGCAGAAATTCCCTGAACACCTTATCAGTCGAATATCTGGGAACGCGTACAGCCCAGGAAGTTGACTTTCTCTCTCGAAATTTTGACTTTTTCTCAAAGAAGGGGAGGGCACTTTTCCACATGCATTTTGACAAGAGAGTGATTGCATAAGGAGGCCGCCGGGGGCAGAGAGTAGACATTACCCCGTGGCATCAGTGCTTTGCTTTGCCCATGATTCCCCGTCGTTGCGCCGCTGGTCCGTCACACGGAGTCACCGTTCGGTTTGCTCAACGCTATGGATGCCACAAAACTGAAGAAAACTGAAAAAATTCATGCATTCATCTCTACGAAGTGAACCAGGACGAGTGGGCAAAGCTCTGGGTATCGTATCGGTGAGTAACCGTACGTTACCCGAGCGTTGCCCCATATAATGTAAATTGAGTGACACATAGTGTATATAGTTATGTATATTTATTTCATGGTACGTCGATGACTATAGTTCTGCATCCTAAAAACTTCGGCCGTAGACGCCTTCACAGCCCCTCTGAACTCTATCGAGCAGAGCATTCAGTTCACCGTGAAACGGGAAAGAAACAACTGCTTGCCGTTTCTTGATGTCCTGGTGACATAGATGGGAGATTTGCTGCGATTCTCGGTGTACCGGAAGCCCAAACACACCGGTCGCTACCTCGACGCTAGTTCCAACCACCCTTTCCACCATAAGCCAGCGGTGGTATCATCTCTACTCACCCGTGCACGAAGGGTTTGTTTTTCGGAGGATAAACGAACGGATGACGAACAGAAGATCACATGCGACCTCCTAAACAGCTACTCAAAAGCCTACATTGAGAAGGCTGTACATCGTCTGGACCGTTCCCCCCGACCCCTTCAAGAGGGCACTGACCTGTCACCTGGAAAGCATGCCGCGTCTGCATTCCCTGCGTTCAGGGCACCAGCGAAGCGCTCGCACGTGTTCTGTCGGAGCGGGAAATAAAAGTGGCGCATAAGCCAATTTCTACGCTCGGCCGCTTCTTTCCGCGCCCAAAAGACAGACCACCCAAAGAAAAAAATCACAGCATATCCACGGAGTGACTGATGATGAGTGGGCGAAGCTCTGGAGGTTCATCGGTAAACCGTGAATTTTCGTCCAGTACATCATCAAAGACGTGACAAACACTGCGTGTATATATATATATAAGAAATTTTATTTATTCGTAAATGGTAGCTAGACGTGGCTTCCGGTCCCCCCTTCATTATAACGGCTTTATGGTAGGTGAAGTGGAGGGATAGGGGTTCTTATATGGCTCCGTAGAGGATTCCTGGAGGGGAGAGAGGGGGTGAGCGTTTTAGAGAGAGAAAACGCCGCTCCGTAGAGTAGAGGATTCCTAGAGGGGAGAAAGGGGGGTGAGCGTAGGAGAGGAGAGAGAGGGGACGAGCATGCTCTGGAGGGGTGTAGGACGCGGGCGCCGCTCCGTACAGTAGAGGATTGCTAGAGGAGAGAAAGGGGGTGAGCGTTGGAGAGGAGAGAGAGGTGGAGGGGACGCGCATGCTCTGGAGGAGTGTAGGACGCGGGAAGGAGGGATGGACTAAGCCCCCGCAAGCACATCCAAGCAAGATCAAGGAATGGAGCCAACCTGGGCGACAGACACCACCTGCCTAGCCATTGCTAAGCTGCCCCTCTATGCTCTCGGCCATGACTCTAGTGACTGTAGTGGTGGTGGACGGCCTTATTGTACTACAGTGTTCTGCTTGACGTAGATGGCCACACCGCCTGCGGGACGCTCTTCTTTCTCACTTTCTTTCCTTCCTTAACTTTCTATTCCCCCCTTACCCCCTTCCCCAGTGCAGGGTAGCGAACCGAAAATTTTCTTCAGGTTAACCTCCCTGCCTTTCACTTAACCTCTCTCTCTCTCTTCCTCGGTGCGCACGATGGGAACTAGAGGTGGTCTGAAACGCGCTTATTCTTCATGGTCATCAGCGTCATTGTCAGCATCGGTTACGCCTGACGCGGGACAAGTTTAGACTGAGAGGAGCTTCGCCCCTAAAAAACGCAAGGAGTGATATATTCCCTTCCTTGTGCGGATTGTGGCGCTTCGTAGGTGGTGGAGACGAAAAACTTTCCAGAAAGGCAGCGACAACACCGGAACGACGTACGCAAGTTCGACCGACAAAGGAGTGCACTGGCCGAGCACAGCGAGGTCAGCGATCGCCGCATTGCTTTTGGTAACTTCCGCGTCGTCGACTTTGAGGCGTTTACACAAGCGGCTTTTTGTAGAGTCCTGGTGTATTCAGACAACGCCTGGGAACGTGAACCGGTCTGCAGGTGCACTGCCGACTATGCATTACAACGGACTACGGCACGCCAGTCAAAACAAACGTCACCCCCTAACTTGAAGAGAAGGCCTTAAAAACTCTGTTGCCTTCCTCTGCCCCCTCCATCGCCCCTTAAGGAGGGTCCGAGTTGGACCCGAAACGTCGGGTCCAACTCGGACCCTCCTTTAAATTTTAAAGTAAGAAGAAGTTTTTACTTTTAACGAATACGTTGGTTGGTGTCCCTTTTCCAATGTTATCTGCTTCCAAACAAGACAGAAGTCTGTCAAATGTTCACTTTTATACCAAAAGCTGCGAAGCGCCTGTCGTTGGTCGTTCTGTGTGTCCGTTCTGTTCTTTCGCGCTACATCATAATTGTTAGCCAGCACCAACTAGCCCAAGAACAAGTCCTTCTACAGAACATGAATGTTTGTCCCACAAAGGCTCTCCATGAGTGAACAAACCTTGGCCGCCCGCTTATGAGTTATTACGTCGCAAGGCAGCCACGAAGGCAACAGTAGGTTTAAATGCGCGCTCACAGAGATATTCGGCTGCTAGGGCGGCACGGAATCAAGTTCGGTGGCAGCAAGATCCGCCGGAACAGCCCTTTCCGTGCAGATTGGTACCAGATCGATTTCTGTGGAAGCTGCCACCGGATTCCTTCGCCGCGAACCCATCGAAGCACGAGTTCAAAATTCTAAAAACAGCGGCGTGCTTGTCATATCGCAGTCGGCGAAGCCAGTACTGACAATCAATTCCTTCGTGTTGACTCGTCTTTTCGACATGCACCAAATGAAGAACAATGAACGTCGTGACGAATATCAATATAACGGGTGTTTCAAGAAATGTGGCCAAAATCACGAAGACTCAGACAAATGTGATATTTGCTCGCTGCCATCAGAATTGTCTTGTATGTACCGCCAGGCATCCTAAGATGGTTAAAGACATCATTTGGGCCAGTAATTAAGAAAGCTACAGTAATTAACTTTTGAATTAATGGAGCCAGGCGGTTACGTCAAATGGGAGAAACCATTGCATCTGTGAGATTTTGAAAAAGTGGCCTTTAGTATTCATTGCGAAGTAATGAAATTCAACCATATGCAAAGGCAAAACCTAAACACAGACGCGGAAGAGCGCAACAGCCATATTTTTCGGAGACTCCCAGAATCATTTCGTGACATTTTCTTTAGCGGCAAGCATCTTAACATGGTTAAAGACACGATTCCGGACAGTAATTAAGAAATTTAGATTAATTAACTCGTTAAATAGTGGAGTTAGGCGTGTATATCAAATGAGTGAATTGAAGTCCTTCATACGAAAACCTCATTGCAGCGGTGAGATTTTGAACTTGCGGCCTCTAGTATTCGTTGCTAAGTATTGAAATTCAACCTAGTTCAACGGCGAAAGCGTCGAATTTGGTTGAATTCTATTAACGCAACTTTTCATTATTAAAAATTTCATTTCGCACAAATTCACAAGCTTTTCACAAGCATGGAACTTGCTTTAATTTTTTTTTTCGTTGAGTGGTCATGCCGCATGCGTGATTTTTTCGTGTGGCCAAGTTTTATCCATGTGCCTCTCGCCACTAAGCGTGGACTCCGATAAGACCCATAGTAAGGTTTATATTAAAGCTAAAACCATGAATCCTTTATGTTTCTTGGTCGGGTGGGAGCTACAGAAAAAAAATAGTCACAGTTTCACCGCAAGGGTGAAGCAATGAATGCGATAGCAACAAATTGTAAGGTTATACGAAGTGAGGCTGGTAGCTAGCTCTTTCAGATCAGATCTCACGCACTCTACAAAACGCTGGTGTAAGAGAATGTAAGATAATACGGCCGTTCCAGGCACACTTTTCGCACCGTCTCTTCGCGTTGAGAGCGCAGCACGTAGAAGGGTATGCGAGCCGCCCGCGGACGGCTGCCGAGATAGCCAGATAAAGAGCGCACCAGCGACGACCGCGCACGTAAAATCAAAGGTCGCAGTTGCTGCACGACTGACAACCCCCCCCCCCCCCTCGCGTCTTTTCACGCTCGTTAAAGACGGGCGGGGCATTTCCTCTCTGCTTGAGCACTCAAGCGCCGGCAGGTGGAGGAATCATCGCATGCGCCTGGGGGAGTGATGGAGATGGGCCGGCTCGTTTGATCTCCGCTTCAGCCGCGTTCGTCGTCCCTGCTCGCGCGCTATTACCCGCGGGTAGAACGCACGATGCGCTGGGGGGACCTTATCAATTTGGATTTTATACGAGACATGACGGTGACGGCGATGGCGCAAACCCGTCGATACTGTCCATATAATTGATATCGCAATAAAATTGGGTGAGTGCTCGAGCCAGGCCCGTAGCAGGGGGGGGAGAGGGGGGGTTAGGGGCCTGGCTTTCCTTATCTGATATTTTTAGGGAAGTGTATGTTTCACGGAAAATAAATAAGGAAAATAGGTAGTTTTCTCAAATAGTAAAGGCCTTCAGTAAGTGCGCCCCCCCCCCCCCCCCCCCCATCCCCCCGAAAAATATGCTTCAGGCGTGGCACGAGCTGAGCGTTCACTTCGTCATTACGCCGTTGCAGCGGCGCAGTGACAGCGTTAAGGGCACAGTAACACCACTAGAGATGAGAAGAAAAATGCCAGCAGCAGCGCTCGTACAGCGTTCTGGAAACATCACCAGGTTCCCAGCGCGTTCGTGTGCCTTGTACACATCGCCGCTTGAGCTGAGAGCTTCATTGCAAATCGCTATGGGTCCAACTAGGCTTTCGTCTTCACATTCGTAGAATTAAGCTTACTCCACAATTTTTGTGTTGGCAGGAGCGGAGGACAATGATGAAATAAGGGAGTAAGAGGCCAATTTCTCTTGTACATCATCAATTTATGGACTAACGCACCAACGATCCCATTTATTTTCTTGTAAAGTTCTGCAATGCAGCCCGCGTGCAGTATTCCTTTAGTGAACACTATTTCGACCACTTATTCCTTGAAAATAATAGCAGCGCTGTATAACCTACTTATCTCGCTCCGATATTTGAACAGACTACTTGTTTTCTCATGCCACACTCGATCAACCATAACAAATAATGATTTGAATTCCTTCCAGAGTGTCTCAAAGAAGACAACATGTGCGTGTACCCAGACAGTAAGTAAATGCTCTGTCATAATATTTTTCGATGAACAGAAAGTAATGGTAAGCGGCAAGGCGACTGAATACGCATATTAGAATTAACTCATATGATAAAGATTTAAGATATGGATGTTGGACAAGGAAATTAAACAACCTGACAAAGATTACCGGCCGCATGGAAAACCGTTTCAAGCATAAAATTGATAACCTCACGTAGGCAACATTTACCGAAGCCGAAAAGCATAAAATACCATATGAGACATAATATAGATAAAATGAAAAATAGATGAGGGGACTTTCCGATTGTTAGAAAATGTTGCGTAGGGCGAAGCGTTCTTTTTGGATGTGTTTAGTGACTTATATACATGCATATCTGTAATCAGACACGAGGCCCAACTGCATTCGAGGTATCAAGTGTCGGATTTATTCATCTACGCTAAAGGGCTATTCAGATATTGCACGAGGAGGGGGGGGGGGAGGTAGGTCATGAACGTTCACAACGTGCAATAAGAACATGGACACAACATACGGTTACACACAAAAAAAAGATCAGGTAGCAAACAGTGGGCAAAGCAATAATTAAAAGAATTGTTCTTCTCGTCATCAAAATTGTCATTAGTAATGGCACTTCTCTCCATAGTGTCTTTAGCCCGGAGGACACAACGACATAAAAGTTAAATTTCATGCCACTCGGTAATTGACTTTAATGATATATTGCCAAACGTATTGGTGAATTATAATGCAAAATAGTGCTTACAAATAAGGGATATACTTTAAATAGGCTGTCAGAGCAATAAAGAACTTTATGAGCACTCTCAAAGAATGAATTAACAGCGGTAACGCAGGTCGAAGAAAAGACAGCACGTGGACTGGCTGTGACTGCCAATTGATTATTTCGTCGAACAAAGCAAGTCAATAGACACGCGAAAAATATAACAAGCATGAAAAAACATTAGTTGAGACGTCAATCAGGTGTTAGCCATAGGGGCGTGCGATGTGTAAGCGTGCCTTCTCTGGAACTATTAGTCAAGGAAATGCGCTATCTACTGTCCCCCATACCTGATTCAAATCTCGCCTAACTTTTGTTCGTGTATATTATACTTTTAACAAAATAGTGTTTTATGCCGGTGTACACCAAGACTTGACTGACGCACTCCCGTCACGGACGAATGCAAATAATATCCTAAGAATGCAAATAATAAATATCATAGTCCCAGCAGGAATCGAACCCAAGCAATCTGCGTGGAAATCAAATATTCTACCACAGAGCCACACCAGGTCTCGGAAATGCTTTGGAAAGAGATCCTATGCAGGCGTAATGTTGGTGAAACGTCAATTGGGGTTCCAGTGCTGTCGATCTAATTTTATAAACATTACATATGTACTCTTATCAGGCAGGCGTCATGTCGGGTTAACGTCAATGTTGTATACCTAAGCGCCATCCACTGTAGTTCGTCCACGAAGCACTATCCAGTGCTACCATACTCGCAAGCATACGTGCTACATATCAGATTAGCGCTTCTTGTGTAGGTAATACCCATGTTTCTGTTGGTATCGTTACGCAACTGTACACAACTAGTTATATGAAACATGTGGGACTGTTCAACATATGTCTGTGCGTACAACATTTGTATGTATCTTTAATGTGATTTCGTAACGTTTCGCTCAATAAGAAAATTACAACCCAGTCACCTTGCCTCTGCTTGCTTCGCATAACATCGATTCTCATGGTACTTGGCATCTGCGAAAACTTTTTTTCGGCCGCACACGGGGATCGTTTGGGAAGGTAAATTCTAAAGTGATATTTCTGTGATACTGATTCTCTCCCCTTTGATTGACACGATCTACAGATCGAGAACGATTCCTAGCCCAGGAGTTGTACTAAGGTTAACTTTTGTATTTTCTCGCAGTGTGCAAAAGCTGTCCACCAATAATTGAAAAAGGTTTTATCAGACTGCCAGTCATTTACTATGATAACAACACTGGTACGTGCCAGGCAGACGTAGGAGAGAATAAGGGTTGTAACGGCTTCGAAGATTATGATGACTGCGAACATAAATGCGGATTGTCATCTGACGAAAGAAAATGAAGTTTAGTCGGTGAGTAAACATTAATTTCGCAAACCATCAACTTCTGAATAAGGTTAAGGTAAATTTGTGGCGTTATACGGTATGGTGACCAACTAGGCCAGCTCTCAGCCCTATAAAGTAGTAACTAGGGGGTGGTAGCATACGGAATATGTGAGGCTTTCAAGTGACATCATGACGACCCACCGTAGTAATGGTAACTACTCCGAATGCTGAATTCTTCAGTTGTAGGACTAACTATAATTCCCAAAGGCTGTACTAGTCCTTTAATATTAGCTATACTGTAAAGACTAATGCATAATTTGTGTGTGGAAGTAGAAGCATTGTTATTTTTACATGTGCTGCGCAGAATATCAGGAAGTTGTTGCAATGACATCATCTCAAATTGTGGCTCAAGGACTCTCATAGCTACTTTAGAGAAGCGCGAATTCTGCATCCCAGGAGAAACAGTACCAAGTCGGCTGTGCAGGGTTGTTTGCTTATGCAGCTATACTTGAGTAGAAAAGAAACTGATACGCAACTTCTTACAAATAGTTGACGTTACATGACCTTTCACTGCAGCTACTTTAAAAGTCTCCTGGAAGAGAGAGAGTGCGGTCATATAGCGTACCTAATATATTTAATTAATGCGTGTTCTGAATGCTAGATGCCTACCATCAAATATTGAACACCAAATATTTGGACAACTCTCTTTCAGCAGCTTTTATTCTGTACAGTAATATTTTTATGGTTTTTTTTGCTTTCTCGCTCTAGAAACTGTCTTTCTTTAGAATTATTTAACAAAGTAAAACCATTGTATTAGAGAATTCAGTGAGCATAGCTAGGGTAAAGAAGGGAAGAGAAGTTGATATGCGAAAAAGGGTGAAGCATATACCAAAAAGGAACCACCAGGCCTGCGTGGAATGCGCAGCACAGTCACAGCGTAAGCTAGAGGAGCAACATGGATAGATCACGTTGTAACTCCTTGGAGCGTCAACAGCGAGTACATTTGCAAGGTACACACTATCCAATAAATCACCACATTTTGCGGTGAAACGCAGCGCCAACTTTGCATTTCCAAAGCACTATGCGCATCTACGCGACTGCAAACTTAGTTGTCGCTTTGGTAGGTGATGATGATCGCGATGAATTATTTCTGAGCCCTTCGTAAGGGGTACAAAGCTTTAAATCGACCACTCGTTACCCAGTACACATGATTTGACTTCTGGCGTAATCCTTCTCTACTGTCACGCTGTATTAGGTACAAGTGCTAACGCGTTCCCTGGCCCCCCATATTCTAGTATAGGGTCTGTTTTCTTTAAAAAATTATCAGGAGGCTTTCCCAGGGGAATGACGGCAAGCGATGCTTGGCTTTGGCGTCCCTGATTTTCTACTTTTCTGTCCTTCTTTCTTTTTTTTCTTTTTTTAGCATTGGGGAATGTTTCTGCCTAACGTAAACGTTTAGTTTTAGCGGTCGTCCCCAGAACGCTTCTTTCGTGCTGAATCGGTCCGGCGTCTTTCGCGTTCTTACAAGCGTTCCTCAGCTTCCAGAACGGCCCAACGAAAGGACTCTCACGCGATAACAGAAACACCAGTTAGAAATTGAATTTTATCGATGTCAAAATTGATAACGACCGTATGCGTTGTCCAGAGATCGCTTTTAGTACTCCAAGTCGAAATATTTGAATCAAACGCCCATAGCAAGTGTACTATTTCCGAAGTGCTTTTTCTTGCATTATTGGTAGAACGCATCCGTATGCTTCAGTTACCTTCATGTTGAGGAGGCATGGATGTCTGGCCTAATTGTCAAGACACTCGCTTTTGCACCTGGGGAACTCGTGTTTCAACCCGAGTACCAGGAAAAAAAAGCTTATTTATCTTTACTTATTACTTCATTGGTGCGTACCAGCTGTGAGTGAAGAGAGTTTTTTGGAATGCCACCGTCCCTAGCTTCACAGGCCAGTCAATACAAGCTTTGCTTGGAGACTGCGCTGACCAGCTCAGAGCCGCAGGGGCCGCGTCGACCGATCTGGCGGGTACTTGGAGTGGCGTGAGCTAATGGGGCCCCCCAACTGAGGGCTCCACCCTACGAAGAAGGTCAGTGACCCTTCTTAACCATTTTGCTCGCTCTCTCTCTAGCTTGAATATTATTAGGAACTGACAAGAAACTACAGTAGAACACTCACTCGCCACGCAGAAAGCCCGCGTTAAAATCAGGCTTGCACCCTGATTTAAAAAAAAAAGCCTATGTTGGCTAAGCAGTGAAGCTGGTGATTGCGTTCAAAAAAACCTCCTTGCCCAAAGCTGGGGCGCACGACAAACAAAATAGTTAACTGAATAATTTTTATTCCCCAGTGGAGATTGAATCTGTGTCCCCCGGTCCCAAAACGAGTGCCTTGACCACTATGTTATATGCCCATGCTTGCCCGAATGTGAACCGACCTTCAGCGATTCTGTTCCAGCGACCATGCAAAAAACAATTGGGAAACAGTACAGTTACTATGTGCAGTCGATTTAACTATTTTGTGTTGGCGGACTAAAACTCTTTGCTGGACAACGCTTAAGGTCTTAAGGAACTGAATATTTCAGGAAAATTCCTGCTTACAGAAGATTGAATTCCATACCCGCTTTTGCATGACCACGTGTTGGTCACGTCGTTGGGTCACTCTCCAGGCTGACGAGCGTTGGAAAAAACATGAAAGACGTCATCCCGATTCAACCCAAAAAGATCGTTTCGGGCATAATAATAATATCAGGGGTTTAACATCCCAAAACCACGATGTGATTATGAGAGACGCCGTAGTGGAGGGATCCGGAAATTTCGACCACCTGGTGTCCTTTGTGCACTGACATCGCACAGTACACGGGCCTCTACCATTTCGCCTCCACCGAAATGCGACCGCCGCGGCCGGGATCGAACCCGCGACCTTCGGGTCAGCAGCCGAGCACCTCAGCCACTGATCCACCGTGGCGGACAGCGTTCCGGGCATGGCCGATGGAACGCTTTCGTTAACAAGTAGCATTACGCAATGCGGAAGAAAGAAAGAAAGAAAGAAAGAAAGAAAGAAAGAAAGAAAGAAAGAAAGAAAGAAAGAAAGAAAGAAAGAAAGAAAGAAAGAAAGAAAGAAAGAAAGAAAGAAAGAAAGAAAGAAAGAAAGAAAGAAAGAAAGTTAGGGCAGCTTCGCACTAGTGATTCCAAGCCTGAAAGAAGTGCGGAGCTGGGTAGCCCACCTTGTTTCGCTTTTTTCGTTTTTTCTCGACCTGCCTTGTTTCCCTTTACTTTTCTTATTTCTGTCTTTTTTGTTCTTTTTTGTGTTTTTCTCTTTTTGTCAATTTATATATGCCGTTGTCTGTCTATTTCTGTCTCCTTCCCGATCTCTTTATCTGTCCTTCTCTTTGTTACCTTTCTTTCTCCATCTTTTTCTATTTCTAGCTTCCCCTTTCTTTCTATGTGTTTCTCTCTCTCTCTATTTTTCTCATTTTCCTTGATGTTACCTTTTTCTCTCTATCTGTCTTGCTCTGTCTTTTTTCTATCTCATCTGAGTGTCTGTTTCTTTCTATATCGTTCTCTGTGTTTCTTCCCGTTCATTCGCTCTCTCACTTTCTTTCTATCTTTCCTTCTTTTTCTCCCTCTGTACTCGCTTTCTCACCTATAACAGTTATTGCGCCCCACGCTAGAGAAATTGGCATATGTGTTCTGGGAGCGAAGAAGAAGAGGAAGGAAAGGACGAAGTTAGCCCCTGCTGGTCATGATGACCATGGTTTTCTGTTCGCACTGCATGGACGAAAGGCTCATTCATACCTGCGACTAGAACTGGTCGCAAGACAACGTGCGACTGGCAACCAAAAAAAAAACGACTCAAGGTGATCCATCTTCACACCTGTGTGAAACTGTTTTTCACATCTGCTCGCATATGGCTGCTCGCATTGCGTCGTAAAATAACAGACGTCCTGTTCCTGCGCATGCCACTGGTTCAGACATTTTCGACTGCAGTCGCGCGACTGAAAATATGAGCTGCAAGTGAATGAACCAAAGCAGTCGTTTTGCTACCGAAGCAGCCTTTTGCGGTCTTTCTTCAATGGTCGTGCGACCTGTGCAGCTGTCAACGAGCCTTAATGACCAGCTTAAACAGCTCCGCTTTTAAAAGAAGGAAACAAAGAAAGAGAAAAAGAAAGACGGAAAGAAAGAAAGAAACAAAGAAAAAAGAAAGGAACAGAAAAAGAAAGATAGGCAGAAAAAAATAAAGAGAGAAATGAAGGAAAAAAAGACAGAAAGAAAGAGAAAAAGAAATCACGACAGAAAAAAAACAAAGAAAGAAAGAAAGAGAAAAAGACAGACAAAAGGAAGAAAGCAAGAAAGACAGTAACAAACGAACAAAGAAAGAACGAAAGAGAGAAAGAAAGGAAGACAAAAATAAGAGAAGAAAGCAACACAGAAATAAAAATAAAAGGAAAGGAAGACAAAAAAGAAAAAAAACAAAGAAAGATAAAAAGAAAGGAAGACAGAGAGAAAGGCAGGAAGAAAGAAAAAAAAGAAAGGAACAAAGAAATACAGAAATAAAGAAAAAAGAAAGGAAGACGGCAAGAAAGAAAGAAATCGTGCCGGCCTATTACCCTGCTAAACACAGACTACAAGTTATTAGCCACGCTGCTATGACGGCGTCTGCGGCTTTTCTTGGAGGAGATTGTGTCACCCTTGCAGTCATGTGCAGTACCAGGGCGTTCTGTTTTCGTGCCTCTTACTATTATTAGATACCTCTTCATATATGCCAAAGAAAAACAGATCTCCGGAGTATTTATTTCTCTTGATCAGGCCAAAGCATTTGATAGAGTGGAACACAGGTACATTTTCTCTGTTTTGCGCGTCTTTGGCCTCCCAGAGCAGTATTTGCGACTGGTAGAAATACTTTATCATCTATCAAGCTGTCTGTATTTCAACAGTGAAGTCACCAGAACCTTTTCAATTCAAAAATGAGTGAGACAGGGCTGTCCGCTGTCCCCGGTATTATTCATTTTCTCTTTAGAACCTTTCGTTGGAAAGGTTGTAAACTGCAAGCGTGTAGTGGGTTTCCCGACGCCAGGCAGTGAAACTTTGAAAATTGTCGCATACGCCAATGACATTTCGGTGTTTTTTCGTAACTTGTCTAGCTCTAGTACATTTGTTGACGTTTTCGCTGAATATTACTGTCTGTCCGGTGCTCTTTTAAACACAGCCAAATGTGAAGCATTGCGTTTCGGGAGCTTGAGGGAACTATTGTCAGGAGACGTCAAATATGTTCAAGCTTTTAAGGTGCTAGGCGTTTACTTTGAACGAGGAGATGTCTCGAAAAGGACCTGGGAAGAAGTAATTCGAACATCCACAGACATCATATCAACAGCCACACAGTTTAACCTGTGACTAACGGCGAAAGCAACAGTCGCAGGCCTAAGCTCTTGAGTTCCACATAGCACACATCGGCCTTCTACCTCGCCATGTAACCCGATGTATCGCCTACAGTGCAGGAACCTTCCTCTGGGGAGGGAAACTAGCAAAGATTCAAAGGAAACTTTTACAGCTTCCCACAAGCCATGGAGGCCTTGGTCTTCGAGACATACCAACGTTCACGAGAGCACTGGCTGCAAAAACGACACAGAAGTTCTTGGATAATGGAAATTACCTCGGCTACAGACTATTAATTTACTAGAGTTGTACACTAAAATGAACTTTCACGGCAGCTACCTACATTAGACCGCGAGCAGAAATTCCGCTAAAGTTTTACGGAGCTGCTAGTGGCTTAAACATAACAGTCGAATCAATAGGTTCATACCATCTGGAAGATGTTTCATCGCAGGAGGTAAGTGAAATGGTGACAAGCAGCACACTCAGCAAAGAGGAAGAAAAAGAATCCACCAGAACAAAATTAAAACGATGGCATTGCGATCGCGTGTCTGACGAAGTGCGCGAGTTTGACTCGTTGAGAAGATGGAGGGCATTGCCTACGTGTGAGAGGTTAGCACAATGGGCAGTCGTTCCAAATGACCACTGTCCCAACTGCAGCTGAAGGGAGACTGCACACCATGATATGTTCGAGTGCTCGGTGGCGAAAAGTGTCTGGCACATGGTGCAACGCCTCTTTGTCGTTCGCGCAACACGCATGAAAACACAACGTTGACTGTTCGCAAGACGCCACACTGACGGGGGGAGGACTGCATTTCCACGGTTGTGCATCGCCTGTGTCAATCCGGTGCCTCACAAGAGAGGTGCAACCCGGTCGTTCAGTGAACATGTCACTGAAACGAGTCAACAGCGACGACAGGCGCGCCTTTTCACGTTTCGACAAGCTGTCACGCAAAGGCGGCAGCGAGCGATCCGAGCTGCTGCTTACCGGTGTAGTCACACGCGTAGCCGGGAGCTCGTTCCCAGCGGTAGCGCTATGCTCGAGATAAAGCGGTAGGCACGGACCGTTTTCCGCCACGCCGACCAAAGAGCCAGTCTTGGCGTTGGAGTGAGGGACACGAGCTGAGGGGGGCTACGCTTTGTCTCCTCTCCTCCTGCTCTCTCGTGAAGTCCGGTGACTTACGGGCAGCCGTGACCACGGGAGGTGTAGCGAATGACCATAGAGTGCCAGAAGGGCCGTCCCTCTTGCGACGTCAATCACGACAACCTTGCGTGCGAGAAAGTCGCGACCGAGAATCACAGGCACGGAAAGACCAGTGAGATGCACGAAGCGCTGTCGGCGCGCGCAATTCTCCCAGCGCACAACCAACTGCGCAGCGCCGCACGAAGTGGCGGTACCGCTGGCGAGATGGAAGGCAGTGTCGCAAGCTCGAATGCGGACAGAGCAGTCGCGCAAATGAGCCGAAACGTCTTCGCCGAACAACGAGATCGAAGCCCCGCCATCCAGCAACGCCGCAAACTCTCGACCAGCGATCGTAAGGTTGATGAACGGCGCCGGCGTGGCTGGAAGGTCATGTACAGTGCGACACGCCATCGGTGCCAGAGGGGTTACACCCCCGTGCGCTCGTACTGCTGCAGCCGCCGGCGAGTGGCAGCTCACCGACGGCTCACCCCGTTTCCCGACGTGCGAGCAGGCCCTTGCGTCGGTTGGTGCGCGTTGCATGTTCGCGCTGTGTGGCCACGCTCATGGCAGTGGTAGCAAACGACGCATTTTCCACCATCAGTGGGGGATTTTGGCGATTCGTGAGAGCCGGGAGTTCTCCGTTCGCTAGCCGCAGTGGGGGGCTCCGTGATCGGATCTCCCCTCGTGTATTGGGGCACGGGGTTCCCGTTGTCGTTCGCCCTGCAGGGCAAAGGGGCACGTCCGGGCATACGAGTCGAGTACGGGTTGCGAGCGCGGTCCGACACGTCGGGTGCGTCTCGTAGCTCTCTCACGGCCGAGGCCGCCTTATGACTCTGGGAACTACGGGGTGACAAGCACGGTGTAAGAATAAGTTATTCTTACACCATGGTGACAAGTCACCACCAGCCCACGCACAACGAGGCTCGAGAGAAGCGGACGGCGGTGGCGGCGGGCGGTAGGCTCTCGCCGCCAGTATGTCGTCCTGAATGCGCTTCGCATCGGAGACCAGCTCGTTTAGGTTACCATAACGGGCTCTCCGAAGGTAAGCGGCGAAGGTTGGATGAGCCTGGCGAATGACTCGCTCCACCTTCTCAGCGTCTGATGCCGTAGGTTCGGCAAGTAGGTAGAGCTCCTGCAAAGCCCGGACGCACTCGAGAAGAGCTTCACGGGATGTTGTTTTCGAAGCTCTAGCTCGCGACGCATGCGGCGCTCATAGTCAGGAGGAAGGAACTCGCTCCCGAAAAGCGCCCGAAACTCCTCCATCAGTCGAGCTTGGTGGCCGACAAGTTGACACCAGTGTGCCGCTTGGGCTGTCAGCGATATAGGCAACACACTGCCTAGCATTACGCTGTCGTTGAGCCGCATCGCCTGCTGGTAGCGGTGCAGCACTTCGAGGAGCTCCGTGGCACTCACGCGGTCCGAATAACCGCTGTACTCAGGGAGAGGTACCCTTAGGCTACTCGGCATGCTTGGCTGAGGGGACTCGGGGTCTTCCTTTAAAGCACAAGGCTGCGAGCACGCCGCTTCCAACAGGACGTTTAGGAGCTGCGCCGCAGTTGCGTGCAGCGGCGATTGCTCCGACGCAGGCGCGGCCACGACAGGGTCGCGCGCCTGTTCTCCGGCATGCACGTCAGACCGAAAAGGGCCAGTAAACGCCATGGAGGAGTGTAGGGTTTCCGCTCCGACTGGTGCATGAGGCCTCACGCGATAGGCAAACGGATTGACGGCGGAACACGGTGGCTCACGTTCGTCGAAACTGCCGCCTACGCGAGTCTGAGGCATGCGAGCGTCGGCAAACGCGGCGACGTTGTCGGTTAAGCGAGCTGGCTCGCGGACAACATTGTCAACCATTTGCGCTCCTGACGAAGGTGGTTCAGTGAGAGCGGGCATGCCGACACCTCAGTGGCCTAGAAGGAAGGCTCGGGTGCGGCGGGTTGGGCACTCAACTGCGCTGCTGACAAGAGAAGGCCAGCGAGCGGAGACGATGCACTGGAGGGGCCCGTACGTACGTGCTCCGCGTGCGTCTCAAACAGCTGAGAAAGCCCGCCACTGGCTTCACTTGGACTGTAGTGCACATCAGAGCGGTTAGCATCACCATAGAGGGCCCCAAAGAAGGGATCTCTCCCGGTGACCGAAAGCAGGGGGGCCTCCGAGGCGACCGTATCTCGTGCTGTCGGGTTCGTCCGCATCGAACGAGATTAAGTCCGTAGCCACGGAATCGAGCAGGGACGAGCGCCTCGAGGGGGTCTGCTCTGAAGCCATGCCGAAACCAAATTGGCCACCAGTTATGTGGAGATAGGTTTGCTACAGAAGCTTACCCTACGAAGCGACCAGGAAGGGACGCGACGTTCTACACTGCCGTCGCGCGCTAGGACGCTACGGCCGGGTTCGAAGAATCTCCGGCACGGCGCAGAGATGGCACTCTAGGCAGTTCGTTAACAAACACGGCTTTACTAACCCAAGATACAGCACAGTGCGACAGTCACGGAATTGCGGGCCGTTAGGGTAACTCCGCAAGACCGACCGAGTGTACGCTTGCAGGCAGACGCTACGGCTATCACACAAAGGGCCGCAGCCGAGCGCACGTACGAGAAGCCACCTGCTCGAGCAGCGCGTCTATCTCTCGTGCAGGCCTGTGAGCATCTGCCACAGCGCACGAGGCACGAGCACCGGGCGGGAGCAAGTGAAGGGGAGAGGGGCCATGGCAGCCAATGATGATCAGCGAAGCACCGTGACGTGCGCTAGCGTGACGCGAGGGGAAGGCATTTTGCGCGCAAGTTCGGACATGTGTCTCCGTGCAGGGAAGACCGACGCATGGCTTGCACCAGACAAAAAGGCCTGGCGGCGAAGCCACGATGGCCATGTCGCCGATTAACGGCGGTTCCCGGCGCTCGATAAGCACGGGGCCAGCACTCGCATTAGCTGGGGAACGAGGCGCCAAGGTGGAGGGCGTGCTTGATTCCCACAATATACATACATATACATACACGGTACCTGACGGTGATGACAAAAATGCACTCGGAGTGTCCATAAAATTTCTATCACAATAAAGATGGAGGAGGTGTGCTATCGCAAACACCAATATGGAGTTGATCTGTGGGAAAGCTTCAGCGCCGAATGTCCCAAGCCACTTTACTATGCTTTACTGTCTTCTTTCCTGTTCAGCCTAGTTTACCATTCCCGGTCACCTCCCTCCTGCTCTCAACCTCGCCTCACTCATTCCTTGTCTTGACACTTCATTGCTTTACTATGCTTTACTCTGTATTTTTCAGCTCATCTAACTTTGTCTTCCTTTAACAACTCTGATATGCTAGGCTTTGACTCTCACCTATGCTTGGTTTATGATATGGTCTCCGTCTCGCTATGTCCTAGCGCGCTCTCCCGGCTTAGATATATGATGCGGACCACATCGCTGTGGACGGGCAGAGCTCGACTATTACAGCTCCGCTGCACTAATTTTTAACAACAGTGCTCACTTAAACAGAACCTTCCATAGATTTCAAGTTGAAGAAACGAGAGACAAGCAAAACATTTCGCGACGCTCCAGTAAAGCGGCGTTCAGTTTCTTTATGTCTCATAACTTCGACTGGGTAGCGCATAACACACGGATACAAAAGATAGAGATGTAGACAGCACAAGCGCTCTATCTTTTGTATCCGTGTCTTATGCACCACCCAGTCGAAGTTATGCATCTTTACCAACCGGCCCAACTTGCCGCACTTGTCATTCTTTCTTTCTTTTATGCCAATGACGCCGCGGTTAACTCGCGAAACTCGCAAGCTCTGTTCGCTCACGCATTTTCGATAGGTGTGCTGCGCATTTTGGTGACAAGAGTAGAAATCTTCTGATTTTACTGTTTTCTGACGGGATGAGTTGTGTAGGATGTGAATAAACGCCTGATACACTTTTCTCCCCTATTTTGCTTGTCTCTTGGCCTTATGTGTTCAGATATGAAATTCCCTCTTCTGAATCAGTTTTTTTTATTTAGTGCGTCATTTAAATTAGCTCTGCCATGTAAATATCCAGCTTGGTTAAGAACCAAGCTGGACAGTTCTCACTAATTCACGACGCTGTCTTTCACGTAATACACGTAGGCCTATAACATGTTTCGAATACGTTCATTTGACTACCTTACGATTATGTATGCTGAAGCACTCTTTGTGGGCTCGATATTTGAAGACACAAATACAGGCAGTAGAAATGTACATTTCACCGTTGAATCAACAACTGTTCTTCGCGTGCTTTTTCTCGAAAGTATGTACCGTACCTGGCATCTATGTAACAAGACTTATTGTGTAAACAGTACAAGCACTAGACGTCGGCACCAGTTGAGTGGGTGGGGCCCATGCGTACGTAAAATAATTGAACACACATCAAGCTCATCGCCGTTTTTTCGCATTCATGATACCGGACACCAATATGGTATACTGTCGCCGTGATTAGCAGACTTCACTTTTGACATGCCCCGACGAATCTACGCACCGGGTAAAATCAGCCAATCTTATTGACGGTGCGGTATACAACAATAATTTAGGTACTGTTTAGACTGACCAATGGGGCGTACCAAATCAGAAACCTAGAAAAAGGAGGGTGTTGTGATCTAGACTACGTACATTTTTTGCAAAGAGTATGTAGGTATTATTGGTTGTTTTACTGTGGAGCTGGGCGGCGAACACAGTTAGCAACCGAGTGTCTGTGAAGGTTCTTCAGGCAATGATCACTGTCGTACTAGTTCCGTAAACATTACTATTTTGCAAACTCTTTGATGATCACGTGAGGTGGAACCGAAGCACCAGTATTTGTGACGCCAGCATACCATCCCTTCTGTGAACTAAGGCGGCGCCGATGCAGTAGCTGCGCACATTTAAGCGTCAGTTAACAAACTGACAATAAACGGTGTCGCGTTTGATCTTGGCACCGGCAATGAAATCGAATCCTTCAAATAAAACAAGACGTTTGGGTTTGTTCTAGATTATTACTAAAAGTGCTTTTTTTTACAGTAAAACAGAGAGTATGGACAAAGATATACATGAAGATTTGCGGAATCTGATGAACGCTTTGTTTTATTACAGAATTCTCTTAAGGATTGAAGTTAAACCTACATGAGTAACAAAATGATATACCTGGGAAATTATGAAAATAGATGGAACGATTGGTCGAATGGTGGAGGTTTCTGCATATAAAAAATTTATGGGAATAAATTTTGTTATGACTCGTTGAACTTCTTTTCTTCACTCTTTTATGGAAATTCTGTAAGTGCAAAAATCTGTCGTTGATGTATGAGGATTCATTATAAAAAAATCACCATCCAAGCACTCCGTACAGATGGTTAACCAGCGAAGCTGAAGCGTATGGCCACATGCGGTTGCAGACGTCGCAGCCGAAGCCAAAGTGCCGCTCGAGAAACTCCCGCCTAAAGCGGGCGTCATGGATTCCTTCCTCCATGGCGATCGTCGGCCCCGGCGAACGCGTTTCCGCCATTGCCACGTTGACTCGTGTATGCCAGCAACGCCGCTTCCTCGGCTCGTCGTTGTCGCTTGCATTCGGCTCGAAAGGCTGCCGCATTCTCGGTGCGCCGTTGCTGCTTGCGCTTCGCCACGCACGCGGGCCTGTTCTTGTGCCCGGACTGCATCGGCCCGGTGAACATGAATTCTTTCACGGATCAGCTGCCGGCGCTGTTCTTGGAAAGTTGTCTGCTGTTCGAACGTTCGTACGATCCGTGCCCTTCACATGTGGAAGTTGTAAGTTGAACCTTCCTGCGACGCCGAACTCTTCACGGACCGTAAGCCCGTCAGGGGCTGTTTGTTTACATCCCTCCTTTCTCTGTCGACTTCCTTGACGGGTTTCCTTGGCTGGGAGGCGAAGCGCCCGCCCACGGGGAGGGCGGGGCCGAATTATCTCGTGACCAAACCTCTCTTTTTCGCTTCTTTTCTACATTCTTTTCTCTCCCACTCCCCATCCCTGTTCAGCGCTATTGAGGTGACCTCCACTGAGAGAGAAAGTTATGGCACTGCACTATTTTCTTCACTTTTTTTCTCTTTCAAAGCCACTCTGTTAAATCTGCTGCGCGCGGGCTCGGCGGCACGGCTGCGAAGGGATGAAGGTCATCACTGACTAGGGTGTGACGTAGAGAACGTGGTAACTGACGGAGCAACGAATGGAGACGTTTATCGTTTCTCGTTGCGAAGAGTTTTTCGTTTCGCCTAGCCATATACAGCTTTCGCTGTAAAGCACTCAAGACTTGCACTGGCGAATAGCGCCGCTCCAACAAGAACGCCGATCACGCTGGCAGCAGCAGATGTCCAAGCATTTCTTCTTCTTCGTCTCCATACAGTTGCCCCTGGGAAAGAAGATGAGCCGTCCAGGTGTCTTAAGTACGTAGGTGGTATGAAGGAGTCATAGCATGGTTTAAGTCGGCGGACAACTGCCATGTCAACACCGCGGTGTCTGAGGTCATGGGACGGCGTCACAGATTCAACACTGTAGTTGATAAGGGACGTACGGCCTTTGATGCGGTTGCTGCCATCACAGCGCGCAAAAAACTAGTTTGAAAGGCCAGAGTTGAGAGGCGGGATCCACAACTAGTGGAGAGAACCGGCCGGGAAATCTGGTGTGGGTGCGTAATTGTCATGTCGCAGTTTTTAGCGAGCTCCATTGGCGGTTATAAATTCTAGATCAACCTGCCTGCAGCCCTCTACTTATTTCGGCGCCTCAGACAACGGCGCGAATTCGGAAGCATTGGGTTGGTATGGAAGCAATTTCTACATGGTAAAAGAAGTCCACATTGTACAAGTAGTCCGTATATCAAGTCCGCCCGTATAACAGGATGAACGGCGAAGCGTGAGTGATAGCTTGCGGGGCAGTATTCTAGCCGTAAGTCACAAATAGCGAAACAGTGTCCCACTTACTCTTATGTGACGCTACTTACATAGGTACCACGTCACCGAATGTGCCATTGAATCTCTGCGTGGAGCCATTCGTTCGCGGGTAGTATGCTCAAGACTTGCTGTGAAAGGTGATGCACGCAGCGAGAAGGGCTTACCTGACGTTGGACATGAACACGACACCTGTCACTGAGCAGTTCCCTAGCTGTTCCATGTCGAAAAACGATCTTCCGCAAAATGAAAAATGCAACCTCGCGCGCGCTGGCGACAGGGGTGCTACAGTCTGGGCATTGCGCATCCAATAATCGACGCCGACAATTATCAATTTGTTTCCCGAGGAACTGCAGGGAAGTGGGACGTATAGGTGTATGCTGACGCGATCAAATGGATGAGCAGGGCAGGGCAGGAGCTGTAACTCGCTCCAGGAACTATGAGGTGCATCTAACACTGGTAAAGCCGAATTGAGGGAATGACTTACTTCATACCGTTCTGTAGAAATGGTTACTGCGTGAAAAGAAGAGCGTATATCATTATTCACGGCCTCATTTGATAAAACACGCGTCGCAGAATGACACAAAAAGAAAAGGGCAGAGAGAAGGGGGGGTTTATCCTATGCTTCGCGAAAAACATTTTGAAGACAGTTTGACCAAGTGTGCGTTCACTTCAGACGGGAACGGCGTTGTGAGCGAGATCCCCCCTCGCGACAAATCACGCCTGAAATCTGATGCCTGTAGCCGCAGCTTTCTCTGAAGATCCCCAGCACCTTGTACCCGAAGCTTCAGCAAAACTAAAGACAAGATATCGGTACCAGCAACATGTAGACATCTCAGCAAAACACCGCAGAATTGCATAGTCGATTGCCTCCGAAGCGAACTCAGCCGTTGAATGATCTCGTGTCCAGAATAATCCCTCTGAACCTCAAGAGTGCGCCACATCTTGTGGATCCAAAATTGCAAGCGCATACCAGGCTGAAGCCCGACGCCCACACTACCCCACTGAAAGTCATTACCCATTTTCTGACCTCACTATTACTGTTGATTGGCTGAAAGTGCTGTCTCTGCCAGCAGGAACAGTAGCGTACGCTTATTGTGAAAGTGAAGTGAATAACTTCTCTACCCTGTTCACTGAGAATATGGTGTACTTCGAAAATCGTTTGCCTAAGCGGCAGTGAGTAGCAGCTGAGGTGTGCCGCAGAGGACGCGAAAACTCAAAGCAAGTCCTTACATTTAATTATGAGGCCGAATCCTTACTTTCAGGATGTTTCAATGGCAACTCTTTTTGGTAGCTATGGCTTAAAGCCAGGTTCATCGAAACACAACTCCTTCAGAGGCATGCTTTGGCTGCGGGAAAATGGCGTAGCTTGCACTGGAGGCGCAAGGCTAAAGAGAGAGCGGAGCTTATCTGCTCGTGCGTAGCCCTGGTTGTGGCTCTTTTGCTAAGTTTAGCAAATTTCTTTGTTATTTTTTCTACTTTTCTCTTTTTCTCTCGTCTGTTGTTGTTCATCACTTTTCTTTCTCTGTTTATTTTTATATCCTTGTCTCACTCTGTAGCAATTATCTTTTTGGTCTGTCTATTCTTCTTTCTCCTTCCATTTCATTCTCCCTCTCTGTATTTCTCACTTCCTTTTTCTTTTTATCCCTTTCGCTTGGTGTGTATTCTTTTCTCTCACATTCTTTTATTCTCTCTTTCTCAGATCAGCTGTAGACATTTTCAGGCCAGCTGCAGACATTGGTCTTTCGTCAATGGATGCCCACATCATAATAAGGACAGTTTTGCAGTTGTTGTCGTGTTCTATATTCTCTTGAGGTTTCGCTTTTTTGTAAAAGGCATCAACAAAAACAGAAAAGAGCAAAAGGAACGGCAGAAGCTCCTTAAACTGCGCCACTGCCTTATCCTAATTATTGTTCATGTGTGCATACCTTCATCTAGTGTTGTCTTATGTCTATGCCTCGGTGTTGTTATGTTCTAATGAAATACATGTTACCCTAAAAATGAAAGCTACGTTTCTTGTACCTCCTGCTGTTAATCATAAAAAAGTGCATGAGTTTACCTTATGTACACAGAACACCAGCAACCAGCATTACAGGTCAATGAAACTGCATTGAAGCACCTTTTTCTTTCTTGGGTGGGCACCTCCGACTAGCTCCACCCGATATAAAAATCTTAGCATATAAAACCTTTCTCACACCAGTCCTGGAGTATGCAAATGGTATTTGGTCTCCATACACTGAGCAACTCATTACGAAAGCAGAAGGCATCCAAAGTAAACCGCTGAGGTATCCATGTTATACTTACACATAATAATTATAAGCTAACAGACACCCTCCGAACTACTCAAGAATGCCGGGATTTTGTCATTACAAAACCGAGCTGTACTAGCCTGTTCTACGTTTTGTACCAGGTTCTGTGTGACCAATTTAGCATTGATGTCTCCAGACACATTTCCTGATGTGAAACACGGCCATCACGACATAACCACAGACAAATATTCAAGGAATTTCCATTTAATACAGACTGTTTTAAAAATCAATTCTTTCCCTTAGCCATAAGAGAGTGGAATGATATTAGCGAGGCCATCACCGGCAGCTACTTCTTAGATGTATTCACTTGTTCCATGGAAAATAACTTACTAGCATTGCGGACTTAATTATTTTGTACTAAATTGCAGATGATTTCGGTTTTCAACAATTCGTTGCTTTTTTTTACAGTCATCTTTTGCTATTTGTAGTTATGATATCATTTGGACATGTATGTTGATGTTCTCAATGTGTGCTTGTTACACACTGAAACCTTGTACGACTATATGCTTGTGTGAATAGTGTTTAAACGCATCTGCCTACCATGTTTATCTTAAAGCAACTTGTTTTAGCTTGAAACTTCATATTCTAAGATAACGAACTATAACTGGTAACCGTAATTTGAATGTTATACAATGTATACACTTTTGCAGAAATGGCGAAGCGAAAACTTGCACTAACACTCTCGATGTCATATCTATGTGTGTGTAAATATATACATACATATACCTGTGTATGTATGTGTAATTTGTTTACTGACTACTTTTTATTGTTGTTTTACCTTCCTATAACTAAATAAACATCTACTGAAGCCACACAACCATTCTCCCACTCCCTCCTTTACACGAAAACAGGAGTTTGCACTCTCCAAGTGAAAATCCTGCCAACAGCCATGTAGATCGGCCTAATTTTATTTCATTAAGAAAAAGCATTCTAAACTTCCTTTACTGAAAAATATTCGGCCGCAAGCATTGATGCAATACAAATTGTGTTTTCAATTCGCCTCCGTTTAAAAAGCGGAGTTAGGCGCTCCATGACGTACAAGAATTAGCATATTATTTGCATTGAAACAACAAACTCTGAAAAATTGTATCATGACAAAAACAAACTCTTAAACCTTTGACCACCTTTCAACACAAGAACCTAGCTAGTGCTACGGCTTAATAAACAATGTATGCAGTTGCCCTCAACGTGAGAAATGAAGGTAGTGTGGAGCAGTGATTCGTATTCCCTTCAGCGCCACTCTCGTTCCAGGGCACGCGTGCGCAGTCGTCCAAGCGCGCAGCCTCCTCGGAGCTATTGTAGGCACAGGAAACATTCATTTGAGATGCAGTGGCGTCCTCTCCGCTCCTCCTTTCCCTCCTTCTCACCCACACATATCTCCTGCTCACATTCACTTCCTTTCTTCGCCGTTTGCTTTACTATACTACTCTCAGCTATCCTAATGCTTCACCCCCCTCCTTCTTTCCACACTCCTCGCCGTCTTTTCCACCCAATTGCTATATTGTACTAACACGGTTATGCTATGCTCGACCCTCCCATTCGTCCTTTAGCTACTCCTCACTCTTACACCACTCCTCATCCTCACATACATTTCCCACCCTTTGGTATATTATAGTACACATGGCTACTTTATGCTGTAGCCTCCCCTCCTCCTTTTCCTCGTCCTCACCATCACATACCTCCTCCTCACCCTCCCATTACTTTTCCATCGCCTTGTTATGAAGTACGGTACATGGATATGCTATCCTCTGCTGGCTATATTACGGTTTACCTTCTGCCCTCCTCATTCTCATCCGCCTCACATTTTGTTCCCTCCTCCTCGCCCTCACTTCCCCTTCCAGCATTCTGGCCACATCATACTAGACATAAGTGTGCTGCACATGATCTTGACAGCGTAACGCCATACATGGCTATGCTATGCTTTTACACTCACCTCTCCTCGTTTCTCGCCTTCTCACCCTCACTTCCCTTTCCGCTCCCTTACTATACTATACTATACATGGCTATGCGGTACATGGTTTTGGCTGCTTTATAATATACATGGCAAAGCTGGGCCTCATCCTCTCGTTTCCTCATTTTTCTCCTTGTCACCCTCAATTCTCTTTGCCACGCTTCTTAATATACAATACTCTTCATGCCTATGCTGTACATGGTTTCGCCTGCGTGATGCCGTACATGTTTTTTCCATGCTTTACCATTCCCTTCCTCCTTCACTTTCCCCTCACCTTCACTTTCCTTTCTCGCAGCCTTGCTATACCATATTATCAAAGGGTATGCTATAGATGGTTTTCCTGCGCTACGCCATACATGGCTATGCTATACTGAGACACAGGCGACAGCATACGCTGCCAGCATACAAACGCCCGGGCCATTAAAATGCTCCGAACTTAAAAACAAAAAACTCAGTGCCCCCCCTCGCCGATACAGTGGAAATTCGGCGGACTATGAAGGGCGGGCGGTGCCGTGGCACCCACCCGCGCTTCAGCGCTCCAAGCGGCAGCCGCCGGCATTCATCCCGTCTGGTGTCACCTAGAAGGCTGTGGACGGCACACTATTGATTATATTGTAGGCCCTATATTGATGCCAACACAGGCTTTTAGATGTGAAACATCTTATGGCGAAGCTTAATACCGGTGGTGGTGGTGGTGGTGTGCCGCGTGCCCACCCTTACTGCGCATGCGCAAACCCTTAAAAAAAATTTTAAAAAAACCTCCTCTCCCTTTCTCTCTCTCCTCTAGGCATCCCTCCCCGCGGCAACCACACCCTCACTGCGCATGCGCCTCCCCTCCTCTCTCCCCTCTTACACTCCCCCCCTCTCTCTCCTCTAGGCATCCCTGCCCGCGGCGTCTACAATCCCATTGCGCATGCGCGTCCCCCCCTCTCTCTCCTCTCCTACGCTCCCCCCTCTCTCCTCTACGCATCCCTGCGCACGGCGTTCACACTCCCAGTGCGCATGCGTGTCACCCCCTCTCTCTCCTCTCCTACGCTCCCCCCCTCTCTCGCCTCGCGACGCCGACGCAGGCAGCGTCTGCTAGCGAGTTTCTTGGTTAAAAAAACCGACTGCTCGCGCTGCACAACCGTTCACTGGCCACCCAGTATATATGGCAATGAATCTTGACCTCCAAGGTGGTGCCGGTGGGAGATTTCTCCTGTGCGTTGTTGAACAATAAAAATTCGCAGCGTGCGCGTTAACTAAAAGCGGAGTGCGGGTCTCTGTGTCCAGTCGGAGTCTTCTGTGTCTCATGGCCCATTAGCAGCGATTGGCATGTTCCAGTAGGAAACACTGCTCCATCACTGCCTGCTTTGCGCCTCCCCAGTTTTCTCTCCTGCGCAACGCTGCGATGAGCGCCAGCGTCAACGCCGCCGCCAGTGTAAGCGTTAGCGCCCGCTGCTTCACATCTACACATGGTTCCCTTTAGCGGGAGATGGTGTAATTTTTTTCACAAAGCACGTGACCTCCTGTTCGTTGGAACCAAGAAGGTTAAAAAAAAAGCTCCTTGGCTGGAAAGTTATTGTTCCGGCAGTGACGTTTCAGTGAACGCTTCGCGTTATGAGACTTGCCCTCAGCGCAGCTGGAATTCTGCGAAGTGTACGCTCTCTAATAATTCCATAACACTACAACGCGCACAGGTGTCTTGACTTGCGAATTGCTTTTCCTATGTGCGAATTGCTTTTGCGTTGTCATGTACCAAAAGTACCATTCGGTTTATGCCTTTATCTTAAATTTGAGAAGATATTTTAAGACAAAGGACCCAAAAAATATTTCTGCTTTTCAATTGTGATCTAATCGCGGGTAAAACACACTCAATGATTCTCATAAATTCATATTCTGCAAGCGTGAGTGCATAGTCAAGTGGTGATAGGGCTGCCCACTCTTCTCTCTGGTATTTGGCATTCATATATAGACACTCTAGCTGGCCATTATTAAACTCGAAACTTTTCGTGGTTGTAGGCTTCAGTCGATCGAAATCAAACTTTAGGCTTATGGGGGGTCACGGTGACCGTATGCTGCAATGATGGGGAAAGCGTTTAGAATACTGTGAGCATAGTAATTAAATTGCGGGTGATTACCGAAGGCTTCTTTTTGTTTTAACTGGTACAAGGGTCCGTGTTTCTGCATGGTGAGTGGTTATCTAAACAGGATAGTTTTGACAATGACAAGGATTATGACACTCGTGAAGTTCCTATGGTGAGCTACTATTGCAACCAGGATGAGCTGCAACGCGCATGGACTTAGGCCAGTGTATGGCGCGGTATACTGAGGAACTCAAAGAGCGAGAATTTTTTCCTGAGTGGCTTGAGAGGGTCCAACTTCTGACTGTATGCAAGGAGTGTCGAATGTAGCTCCACGTCAGCGCGGCGGATGCAGTTTGACGAAATGGGCGTAAGCTAATGTTAGCCATTGTTGTTTGTACTTATCGCTGTATTCGTAGGTGTAAATAGTATGTCTAAGGAACGCAATAACGAACAAAGGAGGAGTATACAGCCCAGTGGTTACAACACTAGCTTTTGCACCGCGAGGGCCGCGGTTCCAACCCCGCCTCGCGAAGAAAATGTATTTTATTTTATTTATTTCTTTATTTCAGTCGCTCGCTGGACACATGATCTGCGTGACGTCTGCTACCACTTATACGACGATGACGACAAACGAGCGCGGTGTCACAGAGTTGACTAAGACAGATTCGTTTTCGAAGTGGGCTCGCATGCGCGACCGCAAGCAGGAGAAACGTTCAGCTGTGCGTGATAAGTTCTACAGCTGAACCCTGAGGGCTTGTCGATAGAATTCTGAAGTTCGGTGCACAAAGCTCTCGTCCTTGCCTAAAAACAGACAATAAAGTTCAATCTATGCAAACCACTGCCCTCGTCATTCCCCAAAGTAAGCGAAATCGAGTTATCACTCCACACCACCTTAAACCAAAGAAATTTTGTCGTTGTGGAGCACGTGGAATCTCGGCTGTATAACAATATCTCCTACTTTGCCGTATTGTGCAATTCTTACACGTCATTCAGTAAAGAGCTTTATTGAGAGGTCCTGAGGTGTTTAAGCCGCCGGGGCGTCAGATCTCTTTTTTAACACGAAAGTGTTTTGTGCTGGGACCACCAAGACTTCATTGACATCATTTCCGTCACGGTTGTGAGGTCTTAAAAGGCACATCAATAAATGAAAAAAAAAACACAAGGAAAAGTTTCGCTGATTTTGATGACCTCGGAGTCGAACCCACAACCTCTCGGTCCGCGACGATGGCAGTCGGCAGCTTCACCTACTGCGCCAACGAGGCTTATGAACGAGCCCTTAGAAGCGCGCCTTATATCGGTCACATCCTTTTTCTTTCACAGTTACTTTGCTGGCGTGTGGCGGCTTCGCAGTCTTTAAGAGGTGAAGTGAAATATAGCTTCATGGCACTAACCAGCGCCGACAGGAGGCGCTCGGTAGTCTGAACGCTAGGGCGCCTCGCTGCCAGCGTTCCTTCATTCAGTGCAGGGCGGCGGAGGCCAGCCCCCCCATTTCCGCTCCATTTCGTTGCAATGCAGTTGCAGTGAAAGACGCACGTTCACGGCTCAAGCGGCTAAAACCTTCGCACGTTCACGGCTGAAGCTATGAGCTCTGCCTCTCACGTCCCTGAAGCGCAGTATGGTAGTGTATGCATGAGCAGAAGAGTAGGCTGCCCAATTACTGGAAAGCACGTACCTTGCCGTTTCCTTCAAGGGATGACGCTTTCCATGAGTGCATATCGAGTACTATTGACTATGTGCCTGTTGATGCTGCCTTTGTGCGGTATTCCTAGTACGCTGTGTCCAGGATTATGTTCACTACTTCATCTGCCACAAATGTTTATTCTTGATCATTGACGTTAGTCGAGGAGTGTAGATGTGCCACCGGGAGGCAGCATAGGTGTGTCCACAACAAATGGTCCTGTAGCCGCAAAACTCCAGCAGGCATGGTGCAATCAATGTACAATAAACAATGAAATATAGCAAAGACGCTTTTCACTTTCATGTTATGCCGATTACTATGACGGAGGGATTAACTTTCTTTTTCTTTAAACAACGAATCGCATGATGATCTTTCACTTTTAAAATATTTGTAATCAAAATGGGGCTATTCTTTTTCGCAACATTGACTCAACAAAGCAGTTTCAAGTAAAAAATGAGCCAGATCCTGCGCCTCTTTAAGTCAAAATGAGCGTTATCCAATAAAGCACGGTTGCATCAACTATTGTGGTCGAAACAACCAACATCGGTGCATCCAATCTGTTTCATTTGTGACCTGGTTGTTTTGCTACAATGATTTCGCACCACTATTGCCGTATCTTGGTCGAGTTGGTACTTACCAAAGGACAAAACTCGAATAGAAAGAGCGGGATGCAGACTTTCCTACTCTTGCCTGTCTCTTAGTGCTGTTCTAGTTTTCGCTATCGTGCTATGGCCTTTCTTTCGCTCCAAGACGGTATAACTGAAATGGTAGACATCGAGAATGAAGATATTGGACACCAATCCATCCCATGAAGAAGTGATCCTGAAAAGCGCGACGTAAATTCAGCTAAGATGCTAAGAAGAAAAAAAATTGCTGAAGCATTTTGTTTAGGCTTTCACCAAAAACCACCTGGTTATTTGTCAATCCCCTGGGTAGGTGTGTGCCACGGATACAAGAATCTACTCTACACTTCAGTAGGTGCCAAGAACACGAAGACGCTGCCGACAGTCCCTAACAGTACGCCTCTTCACAGGATGACCACCCACTCATCAAGTTTTGTATCGCCATTACGCCCATGCAACAAAAAAAAAGGCACCGACAAAAGTACAAGATTGTGTAAATCTTTTTGCAGAATATTAGTATATGTTTTACTTGCTGCCATTAAGACTACTTTTGCAAGTCCAAGTAAAATGTTCCAATCATTAAGAGCGAAATCCACATTTTACTTCGTGATACCGAAGATGGCGGGCTATATAGGTTTTACCAACCATGTAGTGTTTTAGGTAATTTGGTGACAGCAGCACACTGGAAAAAATTGTCGGAGTCCTTATCATATCGTCAGTGCCAAACAACTGCGTTTTTCTTTTACTTTCACGAGAAGTTCTCTTTGATGTTTTAGGAAAAGTATGGCTGGTTCGTTTCTTGGGCTGACCACATTGCGCACTTCTTTTTTTTTTAGCGTGGTTTCGAAATTATATGTATTTTTTGTTCCAATGGCGATGTCATTCTCGAGGTTATAAACATTGACAGCTAGAAAAGTGGGTTACTGATCATCATGAACATTGTATAAGGTAGTGCCCCGAGCAGGACACAGTGGAGAAAACAACGAGGCCCTCGACGCAGTCGCCGCTGCATTATTTTAGAAAAAGGACTTTCAGAGTTTTTACCACAGAATCTTAGGCTTTTTATAGAGTACTAACCTTTCCCTAAATTCGTAACCAACTCTCGGACACCCTTTAGCGATTTCAGGACATTGCAAGAGTAGCAGTGATAATATGCGATGAATAAAACATTGAAAATATGCGTTAGAAAACAAATTCCAACAGGGATAAGAAACAACTACATTTTAAAATGACATAGCTATGAGTTACAAAGTGCCGATAGAAGTTTATTTAGTGGAAGAGAACAACTAGTGCCGCTTAAAACTTCCCATACCTCTAAGTGCCGGGAACGAAAGTAAATTAGAAAATAGTTGGTACGATCAGGCTATGAAAGACGCCGTAGCGGAGGGCTCTGGATAATGTCGACCACCTGGGGTTCTTTAACTTGTACTGACATAGCGCAGTACATGGGTGTCTAGCATTTCACCTCCTTCAAGGTGCGACCGCAACGGCCTGGTTCGAATGCGCGTCTTTCCGGTCAACAGCCGAGTAGCACAAGCACTGAGCCACTGCGATGGCCTAAATCAGAAAATGCTTCAGTACTAACAGAGGCGTGAAATTTAGTTCATCTTGAGTTCGTGGTGTTAATCGTTGTTTGCTAACAGCAAAACAGAATTCTACAGCCAGCAGCATGAATCGATAATTCATAGTAATGGTTTGTTAACCTATTATCCTGACGCTGAGAAAGAAAGGTTACGTTCCGTGAGACTAAAGCTGCGGATGAAAAAATCACACTCGCAAAGGTGCGAGATTCAAGCAGCTACCTTCCATAGAATGAATTCTGCAGGATTAAATTATTATTGTATATAAGAACACCAAACAGTGCAAGCAGGGACATGAATAATGACGGTTTAGGGTCCCCGCAGTGCCGTAGCCAGTGGAGTGCTTCGGAAATTACGGGGGTGGGGGTTGTTTGGCGGTTACAAACCACCACCCCCCGCCCCTGAAATTTTACATTTTGTATTAGTGAAATTACGCATGCACATACAAAGACACGCACGAGCGTACGCCAAGGGGTGTCGGCTCCCCCCCAGACCAAATTTCCGGCTAGGCCCTTTTGTCCTAAGGTGTTTCTTCAACTGTTTCGTAAGTTATTTTAGCTTACACAACGCTTTCTTATGAGCCTACCCAACATGCTTCGACTACGATAGATAAATGATAGACCGGGTGCAAGCATTTTTACTTTGCCTAGAAATACTTCGCATTTAGAAACATCCAGGCGCTTGAATAACCAGGCTATCAATCACACCTCTTTTAAACGCATACCTTTAGAGTCGACTGTATATGGCAACAGTTAACTGCTTGCCCCTTGGACCTTGCAAAATAAGCTGTTTTATCTCAGCCGATTCTGCGGCTACTATTTTTGTCCGGTCTATCAATCATTGTAAATGATTTTACATTTCTACAGCAGCAACAAATGAGAATTAAAACATAAGTTATCAGACAATAGTCGCGTCTCAGCAAACTTTCTTGAAACCGGAGCGTCACGTCCTTGTCAAAGTTCTAATGCAAGGCCTAAAGCATTATTGATCAACAGAGTTGCCTTAACACCCCATAAATTTATTCAGAATATTGTGACCCCTTTCTTGTGTGCGATATCCGTCAACCAGACTGCATTAACTAGTTCTTGTTCTTCAGCACAACGCCGTAGCCACAAGAGCAACCATGCGGGAAATATCGACACCACTACTTGAGGAGGTGGCAGTTGCGTGCAATCACGTCACACATCAAGTCATGCCGAAGTTACTAAACGCTACTGGGTTCATCGACTTGCTACTCAACCTGACTCGCGATTGCTTCGGAAACCCATCCACGTTCTCCCTGACAAAACGTTGCCACAATTGCTCATATTAGTGTGTTTCGAATACCGTGATGAGTTTTTCTTATGTCCAATTCTTACCTAATTTACTTTCGCTGAGAAACTGTAGTGGCATCCCCCACAATGAAGAAAAGGAGAACGGGGCCCGCGGAGAAAAGATGCGAGTGCACGAAGCTCAAGTCAGGATTAGTCAGTACCAAGCACCCACAAGGTTTCTAGGTCCTCTGAGGCGTGACGACAACTGAACTACTAGCTACAACCTCGTGTTTAGCAAAACATACTTCTTGTTACTGTGGTTTGGTGTTTTTCCCCACTTCTCAAACCGCAATCATTAATCACCATTGGCTATGTAGACTTCTCCGTATAAATTGCTGACAGGTACCAGGAGCTTTCTGTGTTAACCTTTATTTACGTGTTTTAAACGCACTGGACATCCTTAATTGCTTAATATACGTATACGGTTAGCCCTCTGATGTCTTGTGAACCTCTAGTACAGGAATTATGAGAAATTCAATTCATAATTATTTGCTCAGCTTTCTAATAAAATACACGACGAAGAAGATAGGAAAAATTCATATTTATTGGGACTTTATTGATGAAGATAGAGGTTTGTGGCAAATATGCCACACTATGCAGATGGGCGAGGATTATTGCTGTCATAGTTGAAAAAAAAGTCACAGTTTCACCGCAAGGGTGAAGCAATGAATGCGATAGCAACAAATTGTAATGTTATACGAAGTGAGGCTGGAAGCTAACTCTTTTGGATCCGATCTCACGCAACTCTAGAAAACGCTCTTTTAAGAGAACACGGCCGCTCCAGGGACACTCTTCACACGACATTCTCTTGGCGTTGAGAGCGCAGCAAGTAGAAGGGTATAGCGGCCGCCCGCTGTCGGCTGCCGAGATGGGAGATAAGGCGCGCGCCCGCGACGACCGCGCTCGTAAAATAGAAGGTCGCTCGAGGGACCCCCCCCCCCCCCCTCCCTCTCGCCTCTTTTCACGCTCGTGAACGACGGGCGGGGCCGGTCGAACAGTTGGGAGGATCTTATCGGATGCGCCTGCCGGCTCGTTTGTTCTCCGCTTCAGCCGCGTTCATCGCTCCCGCTCGCGCGCTATTACCCGATGGTAGAATGCACGATGTGCATTATCAACTTGGACTTCATACGCGAAATGACGGCGGCGGCGACGGCAAAAACCCGTCGAGACTGTTCATATAATTGCTATCACAATAAAAAACAAAATCTCACTGGTGGTCATTTTAGCATGATCTGTGCAATAAGGCAAAGCAACGCCTTCCTGTGTTCAGGCAGAATTGAACATTTCACTTAGTGCATCTGACTGCAGGCATCTATGTGCAAGATGTTTGCCTGTTCGCATGGGGCCGCTTTCCCATACTTTCCTGTCCGAATTACCTACTGACTCGACTTTGCAGTGTTAGTGGTCGAGGAAATTGAAAAACCTAAATATCGAGCTGCACTTGTGACACCTCACAAAATTCATTCATGTACCCAGGTAAATAATGTAGCGAAAAATTACCATGTACTGTTGCTGGCACCAGATACTTTCGTGTAGCACCTGAAAACATAACACAACCTAAATGTTTCACAACAAACCTGTGCTAGCTGTGCTGCATAACCCCCAAGGCTGTGGTTTGTTTACGTTTATATTGTGCAGCACAACACTGATGGCAGCATATTGCGCATTTCCTTAGTGAAATGCATAGTGTGCCATATGTGGCACATACCGATTCCCGACTGTAAACCATTATGGGAAAAGAATTGAGAAAATGATTAACCAGCATGAATTTTAAGGCCATAACATATGCCATAATAATTTTTTGATGATTCTGCTGCGAGAAAAAAAATAGCAATCGCTGTTCGTGCGCCGAGCTTCCACGTGCACTGTGAAATATATTTCACGTTTGTTTTTTATAATGTGGCAGGGATGGCAGTACTATTTTTTATTAAGTGCGTATAACTACGGGAATCACTCTAGCTGTGTCGAATTCTGAACTGGATATCTTGCACCCCCCAATAATAAATGTTACTTGGTATGTTCCAAACATGGGACGCTATGCAATGAAAGGTTAAATACAGTCATCGTAAGAGAATACTTTCAAAAAGACAAAAAAAAACACAACACTTCATATGTGTCTGATAGAAACACCTGCTTCATTATTGATAGGAATGTCAGAAACAAGAAATATCACGGTAGAGAGCATCTGCTTGGGCACGTTCTTACTCCGTATGAACTTTTATAATGCTCAAAAAGAGCGTCAGCTGAAAGTAATCACGCGGACATAGCGCTGTCTTCGTGTCTTGTTCTCCGGTTCCTGTTCTTATTGCGCGCTATAAATGTTAAGACAGATCGCCTTTTGTGTGCGATATTCAAAAGAAGGTGATGTAGCCTGCACGGCACGTGCGTTTAAGAAAAGCTAATGTCGATAGAGAGCTTGCATAAATTACTGTGAATAAAGCTTTAACCGCGTTAGTACTTTCCATGATTCTAATCTTCAAAACTTTCCTTATTGATCAATGAGATTGATCTTATAGGAGTCATGCCCGCAGTTGCTGGAGTCTACGTCTCTACCAATTTTTCTATATCTCAAACGATCTTCTATATTCTTCTAGATTCTATATCTCCGACGCTTGCCCGACAATTTTAGGCGCGAAGCTCCTTATGGCATCCCCTGGGCGGTTCTCGGTTGTTGATGCAGCCTGAGTAGCCAGTAGCGTCTCCCTTAGCATACAATAGATGGCGCTGCCCCATAGAGATGCATGCAAACTGCAGTTGGGTGACGATATACTAGATGGCGTCAGTGGTTTAGTAGCGTCTCCCTTAGCATACAATAGATGGCGCTGTCCCATAGAGATGCATGCAAACTGCAGTTGGGTGACGATATACTAGATGGCGTCAGTGGTTTTTCGTATACGTTGATGATTAAAGATCATAGATGGCGCTGTTATAATAAGACAATGCGCTGTGACAGTACATGATATGTATCGCCCTCTCCTCTCCTACGCTTCCCCCTCTTTCTCCCCTCCTACGGTCCCCCCCCCCCCTATCTTGCCTCGCGGCGCCGACGCAGGCCGCGTCGCGAGGCAGCGTCGCGGCAGCGTCTTGTTTGAAGAAACTGACTGCTCGCGCTGCACAACCGTTCACTGATCACCGCGTATATATAGGCACTGGATTTCGACCTCCAAGGTAGTGCCTGTGTGAGATGTCTCCTGTGCGTGATTAAACATTAAAAAAATTCACAGCGTACATGTAAAATTAAAGTGAGCGGCAAGTTGCCATGACTCTCATCGACCCTTTAGTATAAACGCACCCGATCTCACGTCGTTGATGATGTACTGCGCAGAATTCGCGGAAGATTCACGGTTTACCGATGAACCTCCGCAGCTTCGCCCACTCACCATCATTCACTCCGTGGATATGCTGTGATTTTTTTTAAATGCGAATGCATTTCTTAGTCGGGGCATGTCAGGCGTCCGTCGGTGTCCGCATCTCTCCGCTCTCACTCCCTCTCCCATAGCAACAGCTGCGGGCGCGTGCGGTTATCCTCGCCCCTAGCAACCGGAGCAGGTGGTGCGGGCGGAGTAGCGGAGAGTGAGTGGAGAGGAGGAGCGCGCTCTGGTGTGTGAGGGCGCTCGCATCGCGGGAGCTCGGCGGAGCTCCCGCGTGTGTGGAGAGAGTGTAGGAGAGGGTTGGTGCAGTGCTTCGCCGCTCCTTCTCTCGCCGTTCGCTCTCTCTCCTCCCTGCGCCCCACTCTCCCGTCCGCTCGCTCGTATATATAAAAAACGAAAAGAAAAAAAACAAAAAAAAAGAAAAAAAGCCGCTGCGCCGTGCTCCCAACCGGGCTGCAGAAATTAGGCGCCTTTTCCTTCTTCGAGCCACAACCACCATATATAAATGGAGGGAAGCGCGCGCGAAATGCATTCGCATTTCCTCACGATTCCCTTCGGGGAGGTGGGGGCATTTTTGATAGTCTAATGACTAGAGCCCCGGTAATGTCGGCTTATGAAACCGAGATAGTAAAATGGAGCCTGGTTGCAAACCAACTGTGAGAACAGCTTGGGTCGCTCCGAAATAATCCTTCTTCGGCCACGTCATGCCGATTCGTAGGTAGCGCACGGCGATCAGAAAACGCATTATTGTTTTGCCAGAGGTGGGCACAATCACTTTCGCATCACAATATTTAATTCATCCTTTCCTTAATGTAAGAGCTAAGTGCGCGCCAAGCGAGGACATCTTCTCATGTCCGCGGCAATCAATATGCCGTGATGTTGGAAGGAAGCGCCATAAAACAGCCTGCGTCAGCTCTCGATTCATTACGCATTGAAAGGCATTCTTGTCGGACCCCTGAGATATTAATTATTGTGATAACTATACAACATACTTTATTTTCGATATTCGAAGGTATAAAGGTCTGTAACTATCTTAGTAGTTGTAATTTGTCCTTTAGCAATCGACTCATGTGCCCGGGTACCAACTGCTATGTATGTAGCTTGTAGGTTTTGCATTTGTCGACGAGTATATCTGGCGTGATAAACAAGCTTGTGCTGAACCAAGGGCATTACACCGTGACCAAGGGCCACTGCCAGCGGCAGCACCTTATCGTCGGCACAGTGCTTTTTAGTGCAAAGTGTCGCAGTTCGTGCACAGCGTCGCATTTTCAGCGCAGCCTAAAAAACACTACGGTCTTTAGAATTGCGTACTATGTATTTTGTAATAAAAGAACACACGACCTGACACTTACATATCAATGTTGCGCCTCACGTATGCGTAGTATTTGCTTTTTGATCGAATATGTTCACAAGTATGAACGCAAACACCAGTTCAAGATGGCTGGGCTTTCAGAAAGTGGTTAAACTTTGGCCGAGTAGCTGAATCGGGTTACGGACAGACAGACAGACAGACGGCCAGACAAAAATTTTTGCGTTGAAGTATCCCAAGAAAGACTATCGTCTTTAAAAACTGAATAAGGGAAAGAAGTGCATGCTGGCATATTGATGGAGAAAGCGGAGGAGACGAGTGCTGTTGAACATACAATGCACCCTTTTTCCCTGATTAAACATCTATAAGCTCATGTACCGGTAAAGCTTATGAACACACCCCATCCATAATTATTAAGATAGCTTTCCTGAGGTACAGTTTGCCCAGCTGATGGTTCCATATATTTTTCTCTACACTGTAAAATCGTTGCTTGAGTTCTCTATCACGTTATTAATCAACTAACGTCTTTTGTGATATAAACATGCCCGGAACACAAGTCCTAGAATGCACAGCTCAAACATTATCAATGACGGGTCTTCCCGTTAGTTCTGTGAATGTCAGAAGCAAGGCAGCGCACTTGCGCATTATCAATCAGATCTGTTCCAGTCACAAAGTGCACTTTCTTGCTGACATTTTTAGAACCGCCGAAATACAAGGCGTGAATGCACGTTAACCCAAAATATTCCGGAAGTGTAGTTGCGCAAAATTTGGGTTTATTATTGAAAACGACCATCAGACTTGTATATTCATGATCGATTGTCATCGACTAACATACGACTAGAACTCTGTGATACCTTAACAGAGAAAGCTGAGTGCCTTTTTTCTCATATATATTTACCTTGAAAGCAAGCGAGAAGCCCATACAATGGAATATTTTGAGCTGTGGTATTAACAATCAAACGGTACTGCACTACATTGTTCACACAGCACAATTTACATATGGCTCTTACTGTGTCATTACTGAACAATTCATTACTGCGTCAACTATTTCGAGCGATGAAATTACGTCATGCACTAGTTCGTACCGCACATAAAAGCCAATACAACGGTTCTGAGAGGAAACATTTACGAGCGTTGAGTAACAAGACATTTTTTTTGTTTTATTCAAATATCTTTGACGTAATCTACGCGTAGATGTCAGTTCCTGCTCCTTTACCGTTAATAGGCACGGCACGTACCCAAACCTCTCTTTAGTAACTTGTAAGTAGCGTACAGAAATATGTACAGAGCAGTCCTTTTTGCAGTTTCGGTGTTCACGTCTACTTTATTGATATATGTGAATGGCAACGTAGAGACTGTGCATAGTGAGTGTATATGCTTTTCTTCTCTATTTCACTGTTGCAATTTTGACTGACGCCAAAGGCACAATGCGCATTTCTAGAAGGTATTATTTTCATACCGTGACTAAAGTGTCATTTCCCAGCGTTGACGAAAATCTCAACCATGTTCTAGAACTATATATAGCAAAATAGGTATTAGAATCATAGATATTCCTGGTAGATCAACTAGTACGTGTGTTTGAAAGAGCCATATGTGCCGGGAAGATAGTTTCTATCCGGTAAACATGTAGGCATTGGGTACTGTATTTTTCCAATTCAGAACTAGATAAAAATTTCATTACGTGATCATACATTTCGCAAAACGGAGTGTTTAATCATGTACTAAAAATGGAGCTGCTTAGAGCTGATGGTACTGATCTATATTGAAAGGGTATCAGTGAGCTGTGGCGCGCCTGGAATCGCTCGTTAGAAAGGCTTTCAGCAAAGGTTAAAAAAAATCGTAGGATTTTCAATAATCATGAAAAGATGGAAGCATATTTTATCTACCGGTGAAGCAGATTGCTTGGAGATGATACGAGTCACAATCTTAAATGTGGTATTGTGCACATTCATAAATTCCCGCCTCATCCCACCCCACCATAAAACACTATAATACACTGGTCTCTATGGATTCCATTGTTTCCTGTCACTGCGCAAAATAAGTATTGGTCTCTGCTTAGCATATGTGGGCACGGCGCGATGCAGGCCTGAAAGTTCACTCTTTCTGAAGGATCCTGTTTAGAACTGAAGCGCGTAGCGATTCCGATCTCGGCCAAACAATCCATGGTGCGCCAGATGCTGCTGGCAGTGTGGCGCCATGTGGCGGTATCTTTCGAAGAAGGCAGCGCAAAACTAGGACCGTGAAACTAGTGGAGCATTGGCTTAGAAAAGAGCACAGACAACTCTCTTAGCACCAAACGATGAAAACCTTGTGTATGGTGCTTTGTATTTGCCTTTGGAACAGCGCTATTGGAAAAAACAAAGCTCAGCGTACAAGAAGTTACAGTTTCAGTGATATTGCGAACAAACACTAAGAACTCGGAAGCATTATTCTTTGAAACCTGCCATTCAGAATCTTCGCCCCATATCTCTGACTTCGTGTGCCGGAAAACTCTATGAGCATATGGTTCTGAATCGCCTCACCCCGTACCTTGAAGAAAATGGGTACATTGCAGACACCATGTTTGGTTTCAGGTCCAATCTTTCTGCACAAGACGTCCTTCTACAACTTAAAGAAGAAGTAATTGACCAATTAGACACTTGCAGCAAGCGTGCCATCCTCGCCCTTGATGTAAAAGGGGCTTTTGACAATGTCTCCCATGACAGCATCCTTCACCATCTAAATCTTTACAACTGCGGGGAGAAACTATATCAGTATGTTCGAAATTTCCTCACCGACAGGACTGCAACGGTAGGACTAGGAAATCTTCGCTCAGAAAAATTCATGCTGCCGTCAAAAGGGACACCGCAAGGCTCTGTTATATCACCAATGCTCTTCAACTTAGCCATGAGCTCGCTGCCTAACCTACTGAAACGAATAAAAGGCATCAAGCACGCACTGTATGCGGATGACCTCACGATCTGGACCACAGGGGGGATCTACCGGAACCCAACAGGATCAGCTGCAAGAAGCGGTGCAAATCACTGAACAATACCTTGCAACATGTGGTCTCTCGTGCGCACCAGAAAAATCAGAACTCCTGATTTTACGGAAACGGACGCGAGGCCGCCCGTCGCGGGAAATACCGGATCCTGAAGTGACGCTTGGGGGGAATCAGTATTCCCAAAGTCTCAACACTACGCATCCTGGGCCTTCTCATTCAGAAAGATGGAACCGGTGGAGCAGAGCTAGAAAAGCTACAAAGAACAGTTCAGCAAATAACGCATCTTATCAAGCGAGTTGCAAGCAAACGCCATGGACTGAAAGAGGAGGACTGCATAACTATGATTCAAGCGATACTCACAAGCACCATAACCTACGGGACCCCATACGTGGACATGAAGAACGGCCAGCGTAACAAGGTGAACATCCTCATCCGCAAAGCCTACAAAATTGCCATAGGACTTTCACCCACCACATCGACGACACAGCTCCTCAAGATGGGGGTTCATAATACCTGGGAAGAGTTAATTGAAGCCCAAAAGGTGAACCAACTAGAAAGATTGAAACTTACCAAAACGGGACAAGCACTTTTAAGGAATCTTGGTTATGCAGTCGAAAAAGAAGCCCACCTGCCCCAGCCTATTCCCCATGAAATCAAGGATAAAATATATGTGTCAAATACCAAGGAACATGCACCCGGAACATGACAAAGGAAGAAGACAGGCACGAGTACAATTGTTACAGCAGAGGCTCGGAAGCTATAGCAACACTGAGAGCATACGTTACGCAGATGCCGCTAAATACCCAGGGGGAAACAAATATGTAGCCTGCGTGGTTGATGAAGAGGGTAGAGAGCTCACTGCCGCTTCGACATATGCCAATGATGCAACCACCGCAGAGGAACTGGGCATTGCGTTAGCCATCAGTACGAGTTCTTCATCAATTACGATCGTGACGGACTCACAAGAAGCGTGTCGAAGATTTCAAAAGGGATCAATTGGCAAATCAGCCCTTGAAATTCTCCTTAAGTGCGACTTCGAAGACGCAAGTATCCTCTGGACACCGGGGCACGAATCCCTAGCGGGGAACCAAGCGGCGCATGCCGCAGCCCGAGAGCATACCCACCGGGCTATTCCGCAGGGATACTCGGACTCCGGAAACGTAGAGGAGCCAATACCGAGAAAATACTCCGACATACTCGCGCACTACCGGAAGCAACGACGCTACTATCCACCTGCTCATAAAAGGCTGAGTAGAGAACAAGCGGTGACCTGGAGAAGACTACCGGCGGGCACCTATCCGCACGGTACACTACTACACAGAATGTACCCCGGCAACTACAGTAGGAATTGCCAATACTGCCCGGACTCTGCCAACACCCTGTACCACATGGTATGGGGCTGTCGAAACAACCCGAGTATCCCACCCACGGATGAACAGAGCGGACAAGGAAATCCCGAAGACCAGTGGGAGGCGTTGTTGACGTCTGTAAACCCTGAGGACCAGCTGCGGCTGGTGGAAAGGGCTCGGGCGTCGGCGGCCAGCCATGGCTACCTGGAATGAGGAAGTCACCCACCTATGGGCGAAGAGAACACGCGCCTGGTCGCATAATAAAGTTTATTTCTCTCTGCCTGGGCAGCAACTGGCGTATACACTGCGATCCTCTACAAATGGTATATGTCCAGAGACGGCATTTTTAAAACATTTGACTGGTTGCCACGATGTCATCGTTTTGTTCTGATGCCCGAATGTTCTCGCTTGAGTTCCTGGATAACACCTCTCAAGTCACCGAGAACAGGAGCGAAAGAAAATAGCGAAACTTGCATTAAGTCGCCCAAGGTTTGAAACAGCAAAGATGGACAATTCTGAAGTGTAATGTAGTCGCTTCTAGACTGTTGTTAAGCTTTAGCTAGGTGATGCTAGGTTGTCTCTAGGGTGCTTTGCAGGGAATAGATCTTCGAATTAAACCGCAAACAGTGATGGACACGATATGGATACCCAAATTGTCCAGTGTAAAATGTCTAGTGTAACTAACAGACTTGATCAAGAGGCCCTTAGCAATGCATTTACGTCATTTTGTGGTTGAATTACAGCGTAGCAAATGAGTATTAAGTAACATAAGACTACAAATAACCTTGACTAATAAAAAGCAGCCGCGAGGCTTCAGTTATGGTTACATTCGGTACCACCCTAATTCTGGGAATCCATTCAAATATCTCGGAATAACCTTAACTAAAACCTGAAGTGGCACAATTAAATTGATCAGTTAGGCAACTGGGGTACTTAAAACGAACCCTCAAGCACTTTACCAGGGACAGACCAACTGCATCCGTCATCAGGTCATTACTAGAGTACGCCTAAGCGGTATCTCACCTTACACTGCACTTGGCATCAATAAGCTTGAGGCCACACAAAAGAAAGCGCAACAGTTGATTATCCCCCGATACGACCGCATTTTATTTACAGGGACAGCTGTACATGGCTAGGCGAAATGAAACACCGTTCGCCACGAGAAATGATAACGGTCTCCAATGACTGCGCCGTCAGTGACGTCGTTCATCCCTTCGCAGCCGTGCCGCCGAGCCCACGCGCAGCAGTTTCAACGGAGTGGCTTTGAAAAAGAGAAAAATGAATAGAAATGTGCAGGGACATCAGTGTCTCTCTCAGTGGAGGTCACCTCCACAGCGCTGCACAGGGATGGGCAGTGGGAGAGAAAGGAATGTAGAAGAAAAGGGAAAGAGAGAGGATGAGAAAGGAGGTTGTTATGAAGTAAGGTTCGGGGAGCAGGCTTACTGTGTGGTGTCAGTGACGCTGACTAGGGCACCAAGGAAGTGGACGCAACTGGCACGGCACAAAAACATATATTCGAACACAAAAAGGCACAAACAACACAAATTCAAAGAAGAACAAGCACACTGAACTAAAGAAGCGTGTTTAGGAAGCAGTTCAGAGAGAAACGCCGAGCTCACGCGTTTGAGGACCGACGAAGCAGCCACGGCGGCGTCGATGCCGTCGGAAGAGAAGGGCCAGGCGGGTTGTCGCAGTTACTGCGTCCGCTGGGCGCCGGGGTAGAGGACGTGTCGTTTGCGAAGTCCTTCGGGCGTTGACGTCCGACGAGGTACCTCCGACAGTGTTGGCCTCCCGAACGTTGACGTCCGACCAGGCCAACGCGTCCTCTTCGCTCCAGCTTCTGGCTCCGTCTGATCGGCCGACGTGGCCTGTTCTTCCTTTTTTTCTCGCGCCACGCATGCACGTGCAGTGGGGCGTCTTCGGTGAATCGGCAAAGGCTCTTACTGCAGTGCGCGCGCTGGCGCGTTTCTGCAGCCGTAACGTCGTCGTCATCGTCCTCTCTTCACGCGTTAGGGCACCTCACCACATAAGCCCCCATTTGAAGAAGTGTTCTAGGGGAACACTTCAACGTGAAAGCACTCATTTGGCATCACTTCAAAGACGCACTCGAAAGGTACACAATGGATGAACACGACGTTGAGTCAGAATTATATTACAGTCCGTTCTCACAATAATATACAAACAATGTGGTAGGGAACACTGTATTGACTAAAATGTAGCCACCCCTCACTTTGTAACCACTATGCTAAACACTTACTATACAATCTCAAAAAACATATGTGGTATACTTTTATAACATTTTCGTGGTCACATGACAGGCAAACATTCAACTTGGAGAAGGACGAACGAAAAAGTGAATGGCATGTACGTTCTTGATCAAAACAGGATATTCATAACATGCAGCACATCACATGGAATGTAGCTCAGCATTCATAATGATAGGTGTAGACAGCCCCAAAGAGAACACACTTCTCTTATATCTCACGAACTTTCTGTGAGCATTTTCGCACCATATGGTACGACCCTGAAGCGCCAGGCTGATCGAGAAGCGTCTACCATGAGCACTTCTTTGGCGACCATATGCGTTGCAGTCACGTTGCGAAAAGCATGTCTCCTTTTTTTGTTTCCCGCGTTTGTATCTTTGTTTCTTTCTTTTGTCATTGCTTCCGCTGTTAGGCTGTTGCTCTGTTTGCTTCGAACAAGCTTTTTTCATTTCGGATGTTCTGAAGCAAACTTTAGGATGCTTTGCCTGCCAACGCTCGGTTTCAGAAGAGATTCTCTTACGCCTGCGTTTTTGAGCCTTGTCTCTTTGTTTGCCCCTATCAAAGGTGTAGGACTGAGCCGTTTCCTTTCTGCATTTTAAAGTTCCCGTGCTGGCTTTGTCTGTTTTCCTGGTGTCCGGATCACAGTTCTGACGGCCTAGCTTCAGCTCCGCAGATAAAGTGTCCGATACTACAGTACTACCTCTGCAGCCATTCTGGAAAGAATATCTGGTATCATTCACATCATTCAAAAGGCAGCTATCATTTTGGCACACAGTTCTAACTATTTCTTCATGACAGCACTCCTTTTCAACTGATGCTACAACCTCACCTACTCGCCTTGCAGCGAAGTTTGTCTCTTGCGAAAGCACAAGTTCATCCGGATGTTTATCTAAGTTGTTTGGTAGTTCGTTGACTACCTCAGTCACAAGGTAATTGCAAACCCATTCTTGTTCGCCGCTACATGTTGGCATAGCCACGCCACCTAGTGCGTTAGAGCAACTGGCGGCTGCGTTGCTTTCAGTTCTGAAACGGTAAAAATCACCGTTATAGAATGTGATATCCTTATCACCCGTAATGCGAATGTCGCTCACATGTGACATTCTGTCATTTATACTGGTGGGTCCCACTGTTTCTTCATATTTCATCTCGGCTACTTCATTTCGAGTAGGAATGTTACCGAAAAGCTGTTCGTGCTCACTGATTGGCATCTCACGACGCATGAAGTCCTTGTTTTTTCCCATGTGCTGGGATTGAACGCCGACGTGTACTAATGGAGCGTGCTCCACATGATCCTTGCACTCCACATCGCGCCCTAATACCAGATGTCCGCTTTCAGCCGCGGAATTATTGTCTAGCATCGAACTGCGAGCGTGAACATCGTCCGTAGGCAGTTCGGGTTGAAAATCTCGGAGCTCTGCCTCTAACACACGCATTTCAGCGGAACAAGCCTCACTTTCTAGCTCGAGCCTCAGTGTAGCGGCTTCTAGCTCTTCGCATTTAGCAACAAGTGCCTTGCATTGGAATTCATGTGCTTGTGCTCTCTCTATTCGTGCTCTTTCTGCTTGTTCTTCTGCCCATGCTCTAAGTTGCGCGCCTTGTAACCCAAGCTTTTCGCCCGCTTCGATTAACTCGACTATGTCCATCTTCCATGCAGCCCTCAGCTATGTTCTCTGACTGCGCTGCTCCGACCTTCTGAGGTTTAATAAACAAAGGAGAAAGTCTCCGTCGCGGACGCCATTGTTATGAAGTAAGGTTCGGGGAGCAGGCTTACTGTGTGGTGTCAGTGACGCTGACTAGGGCACCAAGGAAGTGGACGCAACTGGCACGGCACAAAAACATATATTCGAACACAAAAAGGCACAAACAACACAAATTCAAAGAAGAACAAGCACACTGAACTAAAGAAGCGTGTTTAGGAAGCAGTTCAGAGAGAAACGCCGAGCTCACGCGTTTGAGGACCGACGAAGCAGCCACGGCGGCGTCGATGCCGTCGGAAGAGAAGGGCCAGGCGGGTTGTCGCAGTTACTGCGTCCGCTGGGCGCCGGGGTAGAGGACGTGTCGTTTGCGAAGTCCTTCGGGCGTTGACGTCCGACGAGGTACCTCCGACAGTGTTGGCCTCCCGAACGTTGACGTCCGACCAGGCCAACGCGTCCTCTTCGCTCCAGCTTCTGGCTCCGTCTGATCGGCCGACGTGGCCTGTTCTTCCTTTTTTTTCTCGCGCCACGCATGCACGTGCAGTGGGGCGTCTTCGGTGAATCGGTAAAGGCTCTTACTGCAGTGCGCGCGCTGGCGCGTTTCTGCAGCCGTAACGTCGTCGTCATCGTCCTCTCTTCACGCGTTAGGGCACCTCACCACAGAGGTAATTCGACCCCGCTCTGTCCGCGCGCGCGCGCGTCGCCTCTTCGTCAAGGAAAGCCGTCAAGCAGGTGGACAGGCAAAGGAGGGATGTAAACAAACATCACATGACGGGCTCACGGGCGTGTGAAGTTTTGCGCATCGCAGGAGCGTTCAACTTACAACTTCCACATGAAGAGGGCATGGATCGTACGAACGCCCGAACAACAGACAACTTTCCAAGGGAGCTATTCTCGCGGTGTCCACTTAGTGGACATGTCCACTTCGGCTTCCACTGATTGGATAAGCTCGGAGAGAGGCGCGCCGCCTGTTTCCGGCCTTTCTTCCGCGACGTCATTTTGACGACACGCAGCTTTCACAACATCTCGACACAAATGAGAAAGACGGAATGCGTTTCGCCGCAACGAATGCTGCCCCCCAGAGATCCGCATTTGGATGCACATCTTGGAGGCCGTGCATGAACTCTAATCACTTTAGCCCTTGAATTAGGTTTAACGTGGCCGCCCGCCTGACGCACCTGGAAGGTCGGTACGCATTCCCTGCATCGTTCTTCAAACATCTCAACACGTTCATACGCAAGTTCAGACTTGTCAAGTTCGTTTAAGAGTCCTGTTACTGTACATTTCGTCCAGTTTCTTTCTTTTTATGCCGGGAATGTGCTGGCGGGTTCGATGCGTCGACGTGGTCAAGAGCGCCATGACGTCACGGCTCGCCGCTTTTTCGAGTAACAGAATGCACACCGCCGAAGTGGACATGTCCACTAAGTGGACACCGCGAGAATCGCGCCCCAAGAATAGCGCCGACAGCTGATCCGTGAGAGAATTCATCTTCACTGGGCGGTTGCAGCAGTCCGGGCGCAAGAACAGGCCCGGGTGGCGAAGCGCACAAGCAGCAACTGCACACCGAGGATCCGGCAGCCTTCCGAGCCGAATGCAAGCGACAACGGCGAGCCGAGGAAGCGGCGTTGCAGGAAGTGCAGCGTCAACGTGGCAATGGCGGGAATGCGTTCGCCGGGGCCGACGCCCGCTTTCGGCGGGAGTTTCTCGAGAGGCACTTTGGCTTCAGCCGCGATGTCTGCAACTGCCTGTGGCCGCACGTTTCAGGTTCGCTGGTCAACCATCTGTGCTAAGTGCTTGGGCGGCGATTTCTTTTCGATCTCACGCATGGGCTTTATCGATAGAACCACTGGCTCATCGACGCACGCTTGTGCGCATCTCTTCGCTGCATAAGATTGTACAAGGCGACAGTTGCATTCAAGCGCCGATTTCTTTCAGTCATGCCACTAAACGTGCCACGCGCCGCTCCCACCAACTTAATAGTGTTCCTTTGCAGCCATTTGTAAATTGTTTATAGTATACTTTCTTTCCTAGCGTTGTCGACATTTGGAACAGCCTAGATGGCTCTTTGCAGAGAAAACCAATGAATAGTTTGTGGAAGAATTGCCTAGCTACAGCCGATATACCCACTGCTGCTTTTTCTCGTCTACTGAGAAAGCAGCACTTTTTAATAAAAGCAGTACTTTTTAAAAAAAATAAGAACTCCAGAGAGAGGAACTCGCGCTAAACTCTAGAGCTAGCTCCTCCCCTAGATTTACAGGCACGTCGTCGTTCGCGTAAGTGTTCCATTGATTCGTGGTTATCTCGCAGCCACCGTGCCTTTACTGTTTCTTAGTATTTTCTCGTTCTGCGTACCACTGAAACGATCCGTACAGATGCTTCAGTGAAGCTCAAACATGCGGCCACAGCGTTTATCTCTAGGTTAATCCCGACATATCACCAAAGCTTTTAAATTATTGGTTGGGTTTGTATGGGCATCTAAGTGGTGTTGCCTTCTTTACTTTTAGTGGACCAGCGGTGAGTGGTGGGATTTGCCAAATTTATGGGACACATACCCTTTCTTAACGACCACAGTTTTTTGAACACATTTGTACAGATTAAAGTTTTTACGACTGGCTAAAACACCTTCACTGTTAAAATCATTCCATGTATAAAAAATACGACAAAGGCACCACAAACCATTTTTGTGTACCTATTCGCTCATTTTGAAGCCGAAGGAAGAAACACAGGCCGTCTGAAACAAACTTGTCTATCGTATGTTTGTACTCTACCAAATATATGTAGAAGCGTCATATAAAAATACGCTAATAAGCTCATTGCGACGAGATTATCAATAGACACCAACACACGTCTTGTCACCCGTAGGTTACACCTTTGAAAAGTGTAAAAGATGTACGAGAGAATGGATCTAACAAAAAGGTTCACAGTCGCTTGAAACAAAGATAACACTGGTCACATTACAAATTCAGAAATATTAAGCGGGACGAGTAAGGCTTCGCCATACTCAGCTTATTCTAGGTACACTACAGGACGAGTGTCTATTCCAACAGCCTTCAATATACCCGGCCACGCGTGTCCTAATTGCATTTCATTTCTGTAAACTGCATAATGTCATCAACCCAACTGACTCTATGTCATCATCAACTGCATTTGATATTCCTTCGTATCAATGTTTTCGCTGAAACGCACAGCCGGTTATCTCTCCGCGCATCCATTTTGTTCACTTAATATTATCTGTAGTAACATTTTTCATACCTGATTGTTCTTTCGTCCAGTCCACGTTCCTCCAATATCCTAATGATGCTGCTGTCATTCCCCTTTCTATCGCGTGATGCGTAGTCCTAAACTGCCGGAGATAGCCTTTGTTATATCCTCCAAGTTTCACCCTCATAATTACTGGTAATATGCGATGGCCTTGCATTTCGCTTTATAGATAGTCGTAACTTGTCTACATTAATTTAACAACGCCTGCCATATGCCCTGCAACGCAGCGTTCTTCTTCATACAATTTCATTTTCATGAGTTATATTTCTTAATAGCAATTGATCTATACTCCATCTCAAAAATAACTTGCAGCACCGTGGAAGCTGCAGGCCTTGTTAGCCATTTGGAAAAGTGAAAGCGCTCTCAAAACGTGTTCAACGCGTCGTATCGTCTGCTCGTCGCCTCTTTGGCGTCGGCTCACAACCTTGTCGATACGTGCTCCCTGGAATTGATATAAAACGCGAAAACCTCTTCGGCAACGCCACCTTGCCGTTTATTTCATGTTCGAAAACCCATTTGTACAGGCCGCGTTCGCTCGCGTTTGTGAGGAACATGGTTCTTTTTATAATTGAGTTCATACTGGCGCTTTCGTTGAGTTTAGGGGCAAAGCTCCTGAGGGTCTAGCCTTGTCGTCGTCCGCGTCCGTCACGGGGAGTTTCGTGGATGTGAGACACAAAAAAGGTTTAACAATAGGCTGACATCAATCGTAACTGTGAATAATATACAACACCTAGAAGCACAAACCCTTGGTACTAGTCGGCGACTTAACGTACACATTATGAACCTTAGGACGTAGCTTTATCGTCGAAGCTCACTGTCCGCTGTCATGGTGGTTCGAAAACCATTGCTATAGTCGAAACGTGTGTGTGAATAAAAAGATAGGTTTACAATAGACGAACAGCAATTATAATTGTGAAGGAGCAATATTAAACACCCACAAGCACAAACCCTTTATACTAGTCAGCAACTTCAACGTAGACGTTATGGACCTTAGAACCGAGCTTTGTCGTCGACTCTTTATGTCACTTTATGTAACTCAATTTTTATTATATGGGGCAACGCTCGGGTAACATATGTGAGACACTAAAAAAAAAAAGGTTTAAGAATACACTAATATCGATCATAATCGTGACACAACAATATAAAACACCTACAAGCACAAACCTTTTATACTAGTCGGTGACTTCAACGTAGACATTATGAACCTTAGGACCTAGCTTCGCCCACTCGTCATCATTCACTTCGTGGAGATGCGTGGATTTTTGACAGCACCAGCAGGCAGGCCGGCAAAGAAGTTTATTATTATCCGGAGGCGGCGCTCGACCCCCCCTTAGGGGATGACACCGGTGGGCCACTCCCACGACGGGACGGAGAGGTTAAACTCCACGGCCATGTCGCGGGCCCTCTGGATGGCCCTAAGCTGGTATCCTTTGTCTTAGACAGCACCAAACGCGTTTAGAGCTACCGACCCCGCTTCCTTCGGAAAGTACTAGATGTTCGATCTACAAAGCTACGGAGATTCAGTCGACGCACTTTCATCGGCCATCGCGTACCATTCTTGAGTGGAAGAGCAAATTATTGGCACGGAAAACAATATAGACATTCACAGTGCTTCGCATTGTCAGCGCATCACCGGTGCTAATGTTGTGGCGTCATTACCTCAGTTGACATCGAACCACTTTTACAGCCCGGCACTGCCTCGGTAGTCCTAGCTGCATCAAAACAAACGAGCGACCTAAATAATACCAAAAGAAGATACCAGATGATTTGTCCTCAGCGTTAGATGAGACTAAACGATGCGATTATACCACCTATTTCTTGGTGTCCAGGCAGAGAGCGAGTAAGAAGCACGAATTCGAATGGAAGCGGGTGGTCTGGGGTGTATGGAGGCTGCCATGTTGCTGTGCGTCATCGCGGTTAGGGTGGCTATTACGATTACCAGCCGGTAATCTCTGCAATGTTTTAGAAATCGCAAAATGCATGCACGAAGGGTCTAACGTATCACGTATCGCTGTAACGCGTGATGCAAAAAGCACAGCTCTCTTATCTCGTTGATAATGAAACAGTTACGCCGGGAACTACATAATGTGCTGCGCAAGGATACTGCCTTTCTACTCCTCGTAGCTTCAGCAGTGCTGCAAGGTAATTGTGAGATGAAGTATAGACACCAGGTAATCTAAATACTGGTTGCTAATTATAACGTTTCTTCTTTCGTCATGCTGTTCACAAGCGTTTAACCGAAGTTAGGCTTACACTAAACATAGCCTCTCAAATGCAAACTACTCGGGCGTGTTGTAAAATGCGCTCGCTAAAGAATGTCTCCTGCTTCTTTGGGTCAACACTTTTCTTAAGATCATTTACCGGCGTGTAATATGATCGAACTACGCTTAGAAAGCTAATCGCCAACGTGGCGTGGAAACTCGGAAGAAGTATTGTGTTAAAAATACGCTGACAACTAGCTAGCTCGTGGAGCCAACGTATTCGTGACAAAATCTAAACACATAACTTTTCTTGGCACAACTTTTCATGCCAGCCGAGGGTGGAGATGCGGGCTTGTTGTTGGGTCATACTTGTACGAGTTGAGCGCACAAAAGGACACGGACAAGAGGAGGAGGGGGACCGACACAGCGCCTGTGTGTGGCCGCCTCTTTCTCTTGTCCGTGTCCTGTTGTGCGCTCAACTCGTACAAGTATCATGCCAGCCAGTATGCGAGTGCCATCCCCATGTGTACTAATTAACCTATGATCCCTACATTTTACGTTGCCCACTATTTCTCTGCCCTTTACTATACATGAGTCAATGCCAGTTCTAACACCCACTTTTCTGTTTGTTTCTTCGTTAGGGCTTCTCCGAGTCCATTTCCTATTTATGTGCTTTTCTGCAATTGTCTATCATACGAAGTCCTTTGCGTTTCAGCAAATTCAGCTGATATTTCTCATCTGCTAGTCCTATAATCAATGTCATAGTTGTCAAGTGCTTCTTGTACGGCTTCCTTTCATCCAACACCGCCCATTTAGGTCACCCATGATTATGCTGTACTGGGTTCGTATATTTTGCTTCAAAAATTCAGCATTCTGACATGACTGCTTCAAATCATTGCAAGTTATGCTGGACGCTAAAGCCTACAGGTGTACTACTTCAAATTTGTATATGCTATCAAGCTATAACCTGACTCACACTACATTTTCATCAATTCGCTATATTTCATCGAAGTTAGCCGCGCTATCTTTGTGCTGTAGAAGCCCTCACCATGCTTCCGCTTCTGGGTGAGCAAGGCGTCGTCGATTAATCAGCACTGCATTACCATAGCCGTTTGTTCTAACCTCAGTAATGTTATTCATGTGCCAGTTAATGCCTGTTAATTCTTCGAGTGTTTCCGTTACTCTATCACCTTTTAAGATACCACCAGCGTCAAGGGCTGCCACGTTCAGTTTGAAGTAGCGAGTGTATTTTCGTACTCTCCGTGGCATCAAGCCTCAGACCACCGCTGTGCCGGAATGTTAAATAGCAGCTGGAGTCTGAGAGGAGGCTTCAGTGTGAGGCGGTGTTAAAAATGTGGTAACAAAATGCTACACATAGGAGGTCGATTGTAGCTTTGGTAAAGTAGTGTTATAGAGAGGATAACGTGCACCCATTAAGATGCACTGCCTGTTCAGAAACACCTTCTAGGAAAAGGAAACGGTACACTATAAAGGGTGTTGCGCGCCTGACACGGTGGACAGAAATAAAGTATTTGATAAGAACGAGAAAAAAAGAAGAAATTGCGGTTTTTAGATGCTTAAACACTGGATGCTCTGAACTTAACGGAACGTTGCCAGCTGGTTGAGCGGCCACGCATAAGAGTAGTTTGAGCCTAAATATCTGCGGTGTGTCCTTGGCTACCCCTTTTAATGCGCGTCTTTTGGCAGTATTCGTGATCATATTTAACCCGCTAGACCACTATCCCCATTTGCCATTATATCAGGCTGTTCTGACGATTTTTGTAAAACATCTGTAGGCGCTAGACTAGAATGTTGAAAATGTAATTTAAAAACAAAAATGTGTCGGAACAATTTCGATTGCATGGCTGCCCTGGACTTACCACTAAGGGGTAATTTTTTCTCTCTTTATTACTAAACCTCCATTCAGCACAGAGAGTAACTTTTCAGACACAAGGATGGCGACAAGCACAATCGTGGGTCATCAGAATCAGAGGGAAGGCTGAAATACATATTATCGTGTTATCGCACATTATAGCATAGTATATAGTAGGTGCTTACATCGCACATAAAGTGCGATGGCATTCCAAAGTGATAACATTGAAAAGCGATACAGCGATTGCATTCCAAAGGCTTTTATTCCGTGAATGCGTGCTTTGCGTGAAGCGATAACTTCGTAACATTTCCACGCTATCAAAAGAAACGTCGGTGCGGGCTAATATAAACAAAACTATATATTTGAAGAAATAACGCAAGGTAAATTACAGGCATATATCAAAACGCATAGACACTATTAGCGATATTAACGGCTATGCAAAAGCACATTTTCTTAATTCTTTATTTTGTTGCAGCTTGTTCCAGAGGAGGATACTATCCGTGCGCGTACCCTGATGGTAAGTTATAGTTATACGCAACACATTTTATTTTACATAGAGTGAGAACGACTACCTGTTCACCAAATGTCGAATTATACTGGAAGTATAAAGCAAGTAATAAAGAAGTATCTATTACATCAATTAATTTTATATTTTATTGCGATAGCTATTATATGGACACTCGCGGCTGGTTTTCGCCGTCGGCGTCGGCATCATTTGCCGTATATGTATATGTATATATATAACCGGGCCCGCCGGTCGTTCGTGAGCGTGAAAAGACGCGAGGGGGGGGGGTCCCTCGAGCGACCTTCGATTTTACGAGCGGGGCGCGCGCGTTATCTCCCCTTCTCGGCGGCCGACAGCGGACGGGGGGCGGGGGGCGGGGGGCGACGTTCGATTTTACGAGCGCGGGCGCGGGCGCGCGCTTTATCTCCCCTTCTCATCTCCCCTTCTCGGCGGCCGGGCCGGCGTACCCTTCTGCGTGCTGCGCTCTCAACGCGAAGAGAATTCTCTTAAACAAGCGTTTTCTAGAGTTGCGTGAGATCGGATCCAAAAAGAGTTAGCTGCCAGCCTCACTTCGTATAACATTACAATTTTTTGCTATCGCATTCATTGCTTCACCCTTGCGGTGAAACTGTGACTTTTATATTTCTTGATTAATATGTAAATGCAGTACTCATTTTGCATAATAGCAGTATAAAAGCCTCAATTTTCGTCATTCGCGACTTCGCTCACACTGTGACTGCGGCTCAAGATCACTGTGTCTAAGGCCAAAACATGGTCTAAACCCGTCTTTTATGACTTGCCACTACCACCAACACGGCAACGCGCATGCGACGAAAATTATTTCGCCGGGAAAACGGTCGGAAACTGATCGTTCACCGAAGTATAAAGTGAGTTTTATGCCAGCATGTGGACCACGGCTGCCGTTTGCGCCATGTTTGAGTTTTGTGACATTACGCGTGCATTCCTGACGTCAAAACAAAGCTACTGAGTGCCGTATCTGCTTTGAACGAAACAGTGGTAGCTAAAGGCGCAATTATAGCGTTCACAAATTTCTGAAAGCCCGCGCGTGGCCTACGCACATAGTCGAAACGAAACTCCTGAGCACCGCATCGACTGCTGAATAAGCCTGGCTACCGAATGCACAATAACGGATGGCGACTGTCAAGTTCTGAAGGCAAGCGGTGAAAACAAAATTACTGCGTGTCATAGTTGTGACCCCAGTCTCTACCGACGCGATCGTGATATCGCCAACGCAGTTCGCATGCGCCAAGTAAGAACGAAAACAAAATAACTTTGCCGCATCCGGTGAAGCCTCGGTCACCAAGAGCGCGATTGTCAGATTGCAGATGGTGACCATGCTCTTGTGAAGGCCTGCGGCATTGCTGGGCAAAGATACTTTGAAATTGTATCGCGATACGATACAAGATACTCGGGCAAGAAGTATTGGATATACAGATACAAGATACTTCCGGAATGAATGTATCCGATACGATACTTGGCAATTCTATCTTAAGATACTTCGATGCATTTGTAAATTTGCTCTTATAGATGTATATAATGACGCTGCAAATGCCTATGTACAGAAGTGTTTGCTTGAGAACGTCTTAACTGCGACCAATGCACTGTACGCGGGAAAAAGCGTCGCAGGATATCACTGCTATTCACACTATTGCAACTTCTAGCTTGCTTACCTGCTTTTTTGTAACACACACACACAAAAAAATTACAGCATGTTCACGAAGTGAATGATGATTAGTGGGCGAAGCTGCCGGGGATCATTCGGGTAACCATGAATCTCTCCGTACATTGCCCACTCGATCATGCAAAGACGTGACGCGTCGTGACGCGAGCCCTCGCCGCCTCGGGATCAGCTCGCCGACGCTGCCGTGCCGCTGCAGATTCGTGAGCCCTCAACTCCGGGTCGGCTTGCCGGCGCTGCCGTGCCGCTGCAGCTTCACGAGCCGCAGATTCTGTTTGTCTGCGTCGCCGGCGCCTACTTCTCTCTCGCACAACTTGAGAGCCCGCGCTGCAGCCGCTTTGCGAGCCCTCCGCTACGCCGCCACCTTGTCTTCTTCGTTTTTCATAGCAGTAGTAGGTAGTTGTAGGTGGTAGTAGTATCGAAGCGAACTGAGTGACGACCGTCGAAAGAGAGAGGAAGCGCGCCGAGAGCCGAGAGTGGAGCAAGCGCGCCGGAGAGTGGGGCGAGCGCCGCAGAGCCATCTGGTGGGCGCCATGCAAATCAAATGAGAGCACAGCTGCACTTCTAGCGGGAGCGGCGAGCACTAGCGTGGCTACACCGGGGGGGGAGGGGGGGGAGTGATGTACAAGCCTCGATGTTAAGGAGCTTCGCCCCTAAAAGAGAATGTTCTTTGGAACGCGCTTATTGTTCATCGTCATCAGCGTCATCGTGATCGTCATGGCGTATAATGCTTACCTTGCATATGCTGTGCCGTGCTGGCAGCGTCATCGTCAGCGCACTAGCGTGGCTACACCGCATTCCGTGCTACACCGAGTGACACCGTGGGAGTGATGGACAAGCCTCAACCTTAAGGAGCTTCGCCCCTAAAAAATTACACCATCTCCCACTAAAGGGAACCATGAGGGGATGCGAAGCAGCATTGGGGGTGCACACCAAGATTCCGTTTACGTTCACTTGGCCGTCGAAGCCAAGCGTCGGCGTCGAGCTACCGCTTCCGCTACAGAGAGACAACGCGAGTCTGCGGCGAGGCTAGCGAGGCTTTCGAGACAACTGCAGCGACCGGGAACCGACGGAGCAACCGCACGACTCAAGCGAGACTTCCTCGACCGAGCGCACGCGCTTAAATGAAATGGGGGGAGGGAGAGGGGGAGTGGTTTTACAGGCTGCAGCGCGGGGGGGGGGGAGAGAAGAGAAGGCGACCGAACGCCTGCGTAAACGCCCGCGTAAAGGGAGAGAGTGTGCGGCTGCAGCACGGGGGAGGAGGAGAGAAGGCGACCGAACACCTGCGTAAAGGAGGAGAGTGGGAGAGAGAGTAGGCGCATGCGTAGTAAGGGTGGTCAGTACGCACACCACCACCGGATTGAACTCCGCTCTAAGCTGCTTCGCATCTAAAAGAAAACACTTTACAGGGACCTAAAAAAGGGAAGTGAATATACCTAAGTCAAATACCAAGGCAGTTCCGCAATAAAAAATGACAGTGGATAGGTATATATACAGGGTGTTTCACATAAGTACAACCGGTTATTTAAGAAAAAGCAAGCGTTTAACCGCGACTGAATGAAACCAATGACATATGGTTTACCGTCATGTGACGCTCGTTATGGTATTTTTACGTTGCGCTTTGTTGGTTGATTAACTATGGCCAATTATGTGACATTTTTAATATTTAATTTTGAGCAGAGTGCACTTCGTCACATCATAGAAAGCATTTAAAAACGACGAAAGCAATTATTTTCTCGGCGGCGTACATGCTGCGTGGTGAACATTTTTTGGCTTTTAAAGCAAGCACATGAAATATCAAATAAAACCACGTGAATGCGCTCATGCGCTATCATACCGCAGCGCTCAAACGTGCTTCGAGCGAAACAACCGTCGCGCGGACCGTCACAGCCTGTCGTTTCTCAGGGACGGTGGTGTGTCTTTGCCCTGTGTGACGGTCAGAAGTGTTGAACCTCTGTGGAGCCGATGCCTAAGCCGCGGCCGCTCATTTCGTCGTGGTCCACTTGCCGGTTTTTTCGCTCGAAGCACGACTGAGAGCGCTGCAGCACAATAGAATAGGATAGCAGCAATGTGGTGATGTTTCTCCGGCTTTCTAAAGCCGGAAAAATCCCTTCGTAGCATGTACCTCTCCATAAAAAAATCAGATCTGTCGTCTTAGAATGCCCTATAAAACGTAACGAAACGCACATGGCCCTCAAGTGAATAGCAGAATTGTTAAATTATTCATATTAGTTAAAAAATGAAGTGCAATATAAAATTACCCTAATGAGAGCAACATGGCGGTAAACCCCATTGTTGGTTTTATTAAGTTGAGGTTAGGCACTTCTTTGCAAATATTTGGTTCCAGTTACGTGACATCCTTTATAAACACGATACAGGCGACACCCCTAAACGCTACGAATATAGAGCATGATGTATCGTCAACTTAGGTGTTTTTGTTAGACCAACGCCTCCTCTTTTATTCAATGCCAGTTCAAACGCTCGCCCCTCAATGGGATTGATTGATTGATTGAAAACTTTATTTGACTATGTACAATGTGCTCTCGCTTGTTGGCTTCAGCCCCCTGGTATAAAAAAGAAAAAGAAAAAAGAAAAAAAAAGGATAACAGTTGATCTTCTCAAGCTGGCGAGCTGGTTATTGCTCGGCAGGGGATGGCTGTCGTGCGCAAGGCATTGCACCATATATTCAGCCTGGCTCTGATGAGGGGATCTTCGAGTATCCAGAGGTTAGTTTCCTCCGTGTCTTGCTGTATTTTTTCATAAAATCAGCTCGGCTTGATTCGTGAACAGGGCATTCCAAGAGGATATGCTCCGTTGTTGCTGGCACTTGGCAGTGGTCGCTGTTGGGGTCAGACAATTTTGTCAGGTACATCTTGTGAAGCACTGGGATTGTTGTGAAGCTTCGTGTTTGCAATCTTCTGAGTGTAACCTTGTAGAGGCGGGTGAATCTTGGTGGAGGGGCATCGTATTTAGTAGCTTCCTCTAACTTAGCCCTTAATTTTCGCCGGCGCTGGACTTTTGCTCGGTAGTTGGCTTCATGGGTGTCGTCTTGGATAAGCGTTGCGGTCTGCTTCGAGCTGTCATCCCCGAGTTGTTCTTTGCTTTGATGCTGCAAGGCTCGTTGATGAACTAGCTCGCTCCCCCGTATATTGGTATGTCCAGGAATCCAATGAATTCTTACCCGGATGGATCGCTCTTGAAGTTGGGCGGCATAGCGCAGGATGTGCCTGGCGTATGCCGGTAGCTTACTGCGTGTTTGAATTGTTTGAATCCCTTGCTGCGAATCTGTGAATATGTGAATAGCTGCGAAGCTGTGAATATGTTAATCTTCCCATGGTGGAATGGTGGAGAGAATTCAAGGTAAATCTTCGTTGCTTAGACCTAGCTCGCTTCTGATGGCTCTGCCCGCACGGGTTAGCTTGAGGCGCTCATTTTGGGCTTGCAGTGCAGGCTCTACGTAGTGACCTAATGTTAGAAGTAGACCTGTTCCGTACATTGGACCTTGGCGTATTTCGGTCGCCCTGTGGCGATGCGGATGCATGTTTTGTTGATACATTCAAGTCTATCAAACTGGGTCGGCGTCACTGGCAGGAAGGGTTGTCCATATAGCAACCTTGAGTGGACAAGTGCTTGTGTGAGCCTTTTAATCCGACCTTCCGATAGGCCCCAGGCACTATTTGTCAACTTTCGCAGCCCTCTTGTCGTCTGTCTCGTCGTGCGCAGCGCTTTTTCTACCCATTGGGTGGACTTTGCGTTTTCTTGGTATATTATGCCTAAAATCTTGATGCGCTCTTTGCGCTGTATGCTTGTGTTTCGTACAGCAAGCTGGATTTTATCCCGAATAAATTGCTGCTTGCTGCTGTGGTTTGTGGGTTTGAGAATAACTACCAACTCGGTCTTTTCTGGTGACACCTGGAGACCTTGTCTGCCAAGGAAATTGGTGATAACATCAATTCCTTTCTGGAGTCGCTGCTGTTGCGTGGAGATGTCTCGCACGTTAGACCATATTGTAGCATCGTCGGCATAGATTCCCGCCGAGATGTGCTGGACTTCACTTAGGAGATAGGCAAGTGGACGCATTATTATGTTGAAGAGTGTTGGAGAGATAACAGCTCCCCTGCGGAACTCCGATTTGGTTGAATATGCTTCACTGGTAAAGGAGCCTATTTTTATAGAACAGGTCCTGTTCTGCAAAAAACTGTGAACATAATTGTATAGCCTTCTACCAACAAGCAGTTCTGAGAGCTCTCGCAGCATAGTATCATGGGGCACCGAGTCAAAGGCCTTCTTCACGTCAATACCTACAATAGTGCTCGGCCAGTATGGTGAGGGGTCTTTTTAGTGCTTCCACGTAAAGGTGCCGAAGTGTGTCCTGCGTAGACAGGTGGGGTCTGAAACCAGTTTGGATCCAATGATAGTGTTCGCCGTTTTCTTGGATCCATGTAAGGCGTTTGTTTACCATTCGCTTCATCACCTTTCCAATTACTGAAGTTGATGGAATGGGACGGAGGTTACTTGCAATCGTAGGAGGTTTGTTTGGTTTAGGCAGAGGTATGACGTTGGAATGTTTTCACTCTTTAGGAAGTTTGCCGTCTTCCCATGCTTGATTGATGATGGCAGGAACAGGGATTACTTGGTTTTCCGTCAGTTGCTGTAATTGTTTGTATGTAATCATATCAGGACCCGGAGCTGTTTTACTATTTGACTCCTTTAATGCTGTCATAAGTTCTTGGGTTGTGAAAGGAGCATCCATTATGTCATTGCGTTGCTTTTCCTCTGGCCATTTTGGATACTCCGGATCCCTTGCCGGTTGCGGAAAAATGTTTTGGCACACGTATCGGCGGTGGCTCGCGCTGATGAGTGGGAAGCCAAACAAAGGTTTTCAGCGGCTGTTCGAGTTTCGCCCCGGCCTTCCAATGATTTCACAATGTTCCATAGTCTTTGATTATTCATGCGACCGTGTAGTTAGTTGCAGCAATCTTGCCACTGCTGCCTACGTAGCTTGCACGCGTACTTTGACGCTTGTCTCGTGAGAACCTTAAGCTTCAGACAATTGCGTGCTGATTTTTCAGTCCTGTATAAATGTAAAGCAGCTATGCGTGCCTCCCATAAGTTGAGGAGGTGCCTGTCGGGCGGAGGCTTTTGAGGAACTTTCTTGTAGGTTTTGCTTGTCTTCCGTGTCGCTTCTCGTATATGTTCTGTAAGTTCGTTAAGGGTGGCTGTTTCTGGGCATCCGTCCATATAGGACCGATACTTGTCCCAGTCGATAAAGGAACCGTCCTTTGCCTGAGAAAAAATTCCGCTCCAGGCAATCACAATTGGTAAGTGATCGCTGCGAATATTGTCGGGCCATGTGTCCCAGTGCATAGCCCTCAATGGGAGCCGCCGGTCCGCCTTATTTCAGGGAGTGGTCGTGATGCGGCGCCACATGTAGGGTAGGGCTGCTTGCGTCACACGTGCGTTCACATGTAGTGTAGGGCTGCTTGCGTCACACGCGCGTTCGCACGCAGATGCGATAGACGCGTTTTCCCTCTCCAATATCATGCGTCTGTCCAATTCGTTCCTTCGTGCTCCTTCTTTGTAGCTCAAAGCAATGCCGCCGCCGCCTCACAGCGCTCACGAGGCACCTCTTATAAAGCTCCTTGATCTCTTGGGAAAGTACCGCCATCCTTTGTACTCACCGCCGCGCGCGCGACCTCCTCTCTCCCTCCTCGTCCCTTTGGCGTCCTCTCGTTATCCGCCGCTTTTTCTGCATGATCATTGGTCTCCTTCGTGGTTGCCCGTGGATACGCGTGGATCTTGCACTTTGCTTGTGTTTTTTTTTTCGCTCCCGCCATTTTTCGCCGATGCTCCGCGTGAGTACGCGTAACTACGCGTAACTAAACCTCTTAAAGGCAGCGCATGCACTGCAGCGTAGCAGTGACGCGTCCCCATTGGTTGCCCGCATAGCGCCACGAACAGAGACGCGCTGTCTCAAAACACCGTGTCTCTTACAGAGCCAGCGTGACCGCCAACATAGTGAACACGAGGGATGAAAGACGCCGCCCCACGGATCTGCACACAACTGAACAAAAAATTACTTCGTATGATTTCCGTCGTGAGGCACCGCATGACGGGTGCTCTCCCCCATGAACGCAAAGCACACGCGAAGGCTAGGCGATGGGTGAGAATAGGAACGGGCTAGAGGAGAGAGTTGTGAACGGCTGAAACGGGCGCATTTGGGTGGCATTGATAAAATAGAGGAGGCGTTGGTTAGACAATAGAAAACTCAGTGCCCACGGAAAATACCACTAAATGGCTCCTGGGGACGCTCATGAGAAAACCGGAGTACTTGGTGTTATGTTTCTCAAATCCCCTTCCTAACATCTTTAAGATTTGTTATTATAATTACCATTATTATAACGTAAACTCAATTTCGCTGTTTTATGCAATAGTAAGCAGCATTTTTGTTCTTGTGAGCACTAGGCACGCTAAGATTATTTTACCTTTGCCGTAACATCATTTGAACAGTAAACTCACATGCAATGTAGATATATGAATAGTAGCAATGACGCCGACAATTAAAAATAAGAATAAATAAGAGAAGGACTAGAAAAAAAATCATGGCTGATCCCTCCGTCATAGGAATCGGTATAACACGAAAGTGAAACGTATCCTTACAGAAGTAGTTGAATGTTTACTGTACATTATTATACGAGAGTTTGCGCAATTTCTGTTTGTGTTTGACAGTCATAGCGCGGTTTCACGTGGATGCATCCACGTTGACGCTTGGTGGTACATCTGTATCCCGACGACTAGCGTCCATGATCAAACAAACCCTTGTTGTCATGGGTGCTTGCGGTTGCTGTACGGTGAAGCGGAGTCGGAGAAAGCTGTGTGACAGCCAGAACAGCGTCGTTGATTGGACGGCGAACTTGGCTAAGGTCGCCTGCTCGCGGCATATTCGAGTTATTGAACAACCCTGCCCGATCAGAGGGAAACGCAACGCGCGTCGTGTCTTCTCCGTGGGCAGGCTGCAATGTTTTGCGAGGCGAGCTAGGAACGCAGTGTTACAGCCACGCTAGCCACGCAAAGCACTCGTGCGTCGCAGGGCTATTTTCAGTATGGACGGTTGCTATGAGAGAGGAAGACGCTAGCGGTAGGGTCGCCACCTGGCAGTGTGTTAATGCGTCGACGAAATTGCGCTTTTCCTATTCGAAACTTGCCGAATGGGATGGACGCGTAGAAACAACGCTTTGAAGGAACTAATCGTGCATTTCACGGTCATAACGCATTCTTCACTTTAGCAAGATCACTGTGAGAGGACAGTGGTAGATATAAAAGGCTTGTTTTTAAAGCGTGCAGGGTATGTGGCCGTGCCGCAGTGGATAGCGTGCCCGGCATTGCTTGTGGTGGACCAAGAGGTCGTAGGTTCGAATCCCGTTGATGGGACTTTTTTTCTTTGTTTTCTGATGATGTGTATTTTTTCGACGTCATTTCCGTGACGGAAGTACGTAATTCAAATCTTGGTGGACCGCAGCATAAAACACTTTCTTGTTAAAAGAACAGAGGAGGATGTTACAAAATACATATTACAGTTAACAAACGCGAAAAAAAATTACAGAAAGACCTAGATAATATGTGGGATGCAAATCGAAGACAGCAAAGAGAGCACTTGCGCTACAATCAAGCTATCATTAAAAAAAACTGGCATAATTGAGCACGAAGGACAAAGATACAGTACGCCAAATATCATCTGTTACGTCAATGTTTGTTCTGTATATAGCGTCGACACCAGTGGTGCGACGGTTGTTAGAATCTAATGTGCATATAAGTCAATCTCATAGTGTACAAGTCAAGCTTGCATCCACGAGATCTGTCAAATCTCTGTGTGAAAGCAGCGAAACGCAAAGCAACCCCATTCTTGCATTCTTGAGACTTTGCAACGAAGCACCACGCAAGACAAACTTCGATAACAACACTATAGTAACATCTGAATTTGAGCGAAAGACGCCACACCCATGGGACTAGAAGCACAGTACCGTAGCTACAAACAAGGTTCATGGCACCGACACAACTAAAAAGAAAGAAAACATCAAGAAACAAAAAGTGGGCTGCACGTAGACGTTCGCGCGCCTGTTTTTGCCGAGGAGGCTCAAGCGCCATCACGTAACTCTGTTCCACCAATATAGACTCACATAGCCCTTTTTTCCTATGCTCACTGGAACACACTGGTGGAAAGACGAAGGAATGTCACTGTCGTCACCTTTATTGAGGTCACTTAGTGGCAGCGTGAGAAGCAGAGTTCAGCCAACGTATGTTGTTTCACAGGGTGGCGTTTCTAAAGCAGTATCTTGTATCTTAAGATACACGATACACTATTGAATGTATCGGAAATACAGATACAGATACTCGTGTTGCGAGACGTATCGCGATACAAATACAAGATACCCAACGAGTATCCAAGATAGTATCTAAGATACACGTACCTTCGATACTGCCCAGCCCTGGGCCTGCGGCCGTTTCGGTTGTCCGCGAAAACAGCTGAGCGGCTCAGCGGGCCAGCGGACCCAGCGGAGGAGTGGAGGGATCTGCGGAGTGCAAGCCAAAAGCAAGAATACTAACTGAGCAATGCCCCGCTTGTTTCAGCGGAGCCCATCGCCGCGCCACCTGTTAAACAATATTGAATTTACTGTCGATCGAGCAGTGGCTTTGCTTGGAAAACGCTCGGACACTCGTCCGCTACGCACGCTTCGCTGAGGGGATGAAATTAGAGGGCGAGCGGTTCGCTCCGTAAAAGCGCTGGCTGTCTCAGTGTGCCGCGCATGCGCAGTTGGCATATCCGCTCGTTCGCTGGGCCCGCTGGCCTGCTGAGCTGCTTAGCTATAGGCTCCGTTCAGACGTAACTCATGAAGGATCTTCTAACGGCAACAAGCGCAGACTTGATGAGATGTTCTCAGCCGCTCGCACAGGGGTACCATCGCGGAACGCCGCCTTTTAAATGCGAATGCATTTCTTAGTCGGGCTATGTCAGGCATCCGGCGTTGGCGTTGTCCGGCGTTGTTTGCGGGGAGGAGGACAGGTTGAGGAGGTGTCCGCGCGCCGGCAGGTGTTATCTCTCCGCTCTCACTCCCTCTCCCATAGCAACAGCTGCGGGCGCGCGCGCTTATCCTCGCCCCTAGCAACCGCAGCAGGTGGTGCGGGCGGAGTAGCGGAGAGTGAGTGGACAGGAGGAGCGCACTCTGGTGTGTGAGGGCGCTCGCATCGCGGGAGCTCGGCGGAGCTCCCGCGATAAAAAAAATAAAAATAAAAATAAAAAACAGACGCTGCGCCGTGCTCCCGACCGGGCTGCAGAAATTAGGCGCCTTTTTCCTTCTTCGAACCACAACCACGTTATATAAATGGAGTGAAGCGCGCGCGAAATGCATTCGCATTTCCTCACGATTCCCTTCGGGGAGGTGGGGGGCATTTTTTTTCGATGTCAATGCTTTTCGTGCTTTTCGCTCTTGGGCAGTGGTCAGAGCGACGGTCCGTCCACGTTATCAACGCGATCAGCGAGCCGCGAGTGTTGGACGATAGGAATAGCATAGCATAAGTCATAAGGCATCGCTCCGCGATAGCACCCCTGCAGCGGCCGTGACAGTGCAATCGCTTCTGTCGTTTATTTCAAGCTGCCGCCGAGTTGGTGGCCGCGTTAGCCCGAGCGTGATAAGCTTTGATCGTTTATTGAGTGGAGTGGCCCGCACTATACGCGTGCTTTTAAATGCGAATGCATTTCTTAGTCGGGCTATGTCAGGCGGCGTTGTCCGCGGCGGTGTCCGCGCGCTGGCAGGTGTTATCTCTCCGCTCTCACTCCTTCTCCCATAGCAACAGCTGTGGGCGCGCTCGCTTATCCTCGCCCCGAGCAACCGGAGCATGTGGTGCGCGAGAGTTTAGGAGAGGGTAGGTGCAGTGCTTCGCCGCTCCTTCTCTCGCCGTTCGCTCTCTCTCCTCCTTGCGCCCCACTCTCCCGTCCGCTCGCGCCTCACTCTCGACTGGGCGCCTCTCAAGGCGATGGCAGAACTCGGTGAATGCGAATTTACGCCATTAAAATTACTACGCCGTGTACTCTCGGCGCAAGAAATGCATTCGCATTTCCTCACGATTCCCTTCGGGGAGGTGGGGGGAATTTTTTTTTTCGCTCAACGGGCTCGTCGCCTTCGTTGTGTTTTAGCCAAGAATTAGATGAAGCCGCGTTCGGCTGAGGGTGCGCGAAGTCCGGCGAAAAAAAGCATACGCGTTAACACAGGTTCTCTAACGGCTGCTAACAACTGACTGTCTTTTGGAAGCAAACGGGAAGGGAAACGCCTCAAGCGAAGCACTGAAGCAGGACGCAGTGTCTTGCCAAATATGCTGCCGTGGCCGCATTGGCGCTGGAGGCAGCGTGCGACTATGGCGGCTCCCAACGTATGCACGGTGCCTATTACTCTGTTTTTGTATTGCCCGTTTGCGGCGCTTAGTGCTTGCCACGCTCCGAGGATCGTCCAAATTAGCCGAATTCCGGCCAAATGTGATCCAAATAACGAGACTTTCATGTCATTAAACAGTGCACATGTTTGACGGGACTAGGGCACACGCCCAAATTTTACAATTTTCCGAATTACTGGGTGTCGAATTGGAAAATCATGGAACAAGACGAAATCATTGTACAGGGGATGTTGCTGGAGCCAACGTTTCGGCAAATGGGCGCTTCTTCCTCAAGGTTCCAACTGCTGCGTGTTTCTGTCTTGACTCAGACAAATGTACCTGCAGACAAATGTTCACTGCAGCGGCATTCCCTGATCAACAATTTTTTTGCCTTCACGTACTAGTAGATGTCATAAAGCGAATCGACCATTTATGCATATTTTAACGTCAATTTCGGGGCATTCGGTTGCCGTTTTGCAGCTGCAAGTCGAACTGCCTTGCCTCTTCAACACTTATCTTAAATTCCCCGTTGATCCTTCAAGATATATTTATAGCACATCACAACGCAACAAAAATAATTAACTTTCAGTTTCGCACTGAGATATCGCGACATTACTATATATGTGTCATAATCACAGCGCGATATCAAGGTTGATAAATAAAATGTCGACATGGGACTTCCTGGGATTTCGACCAATTTAAATAATAAATGAGTGACTCTCCTCCATTAAACCGAGATATTGCCCCTGATACTAAATTTCGTACTTTGTTGCAGTATGCACTCAATGCCCACCAAATATCACAAATTATCCCAGCCACGGTTTTTTCTACTATAGCAACGACGCAAATTCGTGTGTTCACATAGCAGGAACAAGCGACAGCTGCAACGCTTTCAGTGATAACGAAAGCTGTCGAATTCTTTGTGGGTTAGATGACTAGGACAAAGCCGTGTAGAAATTCCTTACGGCACGTGAGTATACATTTTGGCTCTTTACTTTGAATATAGTTTTAAGCATGACGGAATGGGAATACTGGGTCCTTGCGGCCCAAGTAAGGCAGTTTCATTTCATTTCATGTGGCTTTACATGAAAGCAAGCTCAACGCATTTTGGCTTATCAGTAATTTGATTTTTTTTTTCAGAAAGACAGAGATGAATATGTTGTGTACCACTAAGTTTCCTTTATGCTAAGGAACAAAAATGACCCCCTTCTTTTTGATTGGAAGACACTTCAAAATTCCGGCTCGTCTGAAACAGACAGGAGCATTATTTTTTTGTTTTTTTTTTGTGTTAATAAATGTGCAGCATTCGTCCACTAGCTTTAATGAAAATGCCTTCAAAAGCATTTACTGATACCGAGAGAATCATACGGGGCACTTGTTACATTTCTTTTTTTACAGCAAAGCTGTTAACCTCTAGTTGGCCGCAACCATTCCCGATCGACGTCGGCCTCACAGGGCAATAGCACCAGCCAAAAGTTGGAAGTTGAAACCTGACGCATTCCTTGTTATTACGTATATCAAAACAGCGCAGTAATCCTTTAAACAATGAACAAGCGCAGAAGAAGCATTCGAACCAGATAATTGATGATAACGCGCTCCGGCCAACATTGCGCAGCACGTAGCGCTCCCCGCATGTGGTTTCCGGTAAAGAGAAGTGCTTAACAAGCCGCCGCCCCGAAGACAGCTTGCGACATGTAGGGGTCCGCCCTAGCTTTCTCAGAAAAATCGATCAGCCGAGCAACTGACTGAACTGTTACTGAAGTAACGCAGTAGGCGGCTATTGTGAATACGTGCAAAGGCAAAAGGAAGGCAAAAGCAATACGTCAATGCGAAACCGATCCTAGCACACAGCAGAAACCAGGAAACAGTTGTTACTACTCTCACTCGAAAGCATTAGTCTTCGATACGCCGATCAGCAGTTGCGGTGGTTATTTTAATCAGCTTCTCTGGAAATACACATTCGAAGGGCCGGGATAACCAGACGACTTTCTTTACTGTGAAAAAAGCATGGCTGCCGCCCGGCGCAGCTCCCACTTCGACGACCAGCTTTGTACTACCCAGCAAGCCCGCCAGGTGGCGAAGAGGCAAGACCTCAACGTCCGCACGTGGGAGGCCGAGGCTCAGCCAACTAAACTGTTGGTTTTAATAAAACTTTACTGCTCCTCCTGTAGGATAAATTTTCTTTATACGCTTTGCTATACTGGGAATACCAGCGCGTAACTCAGGATTACAAGGACAAGCGCATGTGCTTGTCCTTACGTTCAGTTTAGGGAATCGCTCACGAAAGCAAGAAGAAAAGGTGTAACGTTTTACTGAACAGGCTAATGAAACCCTGCTCTTTTGTACGTGATACTTCTATGAAAGCGAATACGTTGCCTCCTCTGAAACATTTTTCCACATTTCTCCGTCTGACAGCAACTGACAAGTTCGAAGGAATGGTAAAGAATTCCGTTTGGCCGAGTGCGCAGAGAGAAGTGCAGCACCGGATGATAAGCATTTCGTCTGCGTCTTCGGTTTTGTTCGTCGCCCTAATGCGTCGTGTTGTGGCTTTCAATAACTGCGGTAGCTTGAATTGGGACAGACACATATAAACAAGACTATATCGTACAGTGAAATAGAATACGCGTCGAAAACACTCAATATTTTCGTAACACAAGGAGTATGTATTACAGGTAGGGAATTTTTTTCTCGCCGACAGCTGTGCGTACAAAACTCTCTTTTGTTCATTTCGAAACCAGATATTACTTCAGTAGTATCAAAAGCTCTCAGGTTTGTTACGGTGTATTGGTGTGCTATTTAATGTCTACTCGTTGTTTTTACATATCAATATTTATCTTCTGTGGTGCCACATAACATGCAAATTCTCATGGCGCTGCCCCAATAATCCTTACCAAAAGCGGAGGACTGTAGCATGGTTCTGAAATGGTGGTCCGCAAAGCTCACGCCTGGGGGGGAAGGGGTCACGCGCTTTTAAAGATGATAGTCTTTCTTAGGATACTTCAACGCAGAAATTGTGGTCTGTCTGTCTTTCTATCTCTCTGTCTGTACCTCGATTCAGCCGCCCGGCCAAAGTTTACGCACTTGCTAAGCGCCTAGCCATCTTGCACAAGTGCCTGTGTTCATACTTGTGAACATTGTCGATCAAAAAGCAAATGTTACGCATAGCTGAGGCGCAACATCAATATGTAAGTATTAGGTGGCGTGTTCCTTTAATAGAAAATACATATATAGGTAATTCTAAAGACCCTAGTGTTTCTTAGGCGACGCTGAAAATGCGACACTATGCACGAAAAAGCCTGGCAGTGGCCTGCGTTCTGCACAAGCTCATGTTTCCCGATGCTACAGCCAGATGACGTCCATCTCACGCAGCGCCTCCTCTATTTTATCAATGCCAGCCAGATACGGCCGATTCAACATAGAGGAGGCGCTGTCTGAGGCAAGGCAAAACATTGTAGTACGGCCGGTGGAAGACTATCGTCTTTCGACGACATTTGCAGCGAAGCACGCAGATACGCGGCCATTTTTTTTTTTGAAGCAACTGTATGCGCAGCGAGAGCAGCCATTTACGATTTTTGTAACGCTTAACCACATAGAGTTTTCGCATTGCAGTAGAGCTGATTTATCTTTCCCCATCTCCGTGAAATGGTTGTTTGAAAAGCTTTTGTTGCAGTTTTCTGCGACTTAAGTATAGGATGTATTGTTGTTGTTTTTTTTCAGTGAAAAGCAAACGCAGCTAGAAACAGGCTGAGTGCGGCTGCAGACCGCAGAACTAAACGGCAACCTGTTCAAATCTAATTGGCGCGGTATTTGAGTTTAGGCAATTCTTCACCACTTATAAGCAGGATGCACCTATTTCGCACTGCATGCTGCATTAATTTACGACCGGTTCCTAAGCCCGAACTCCCCCTGTGTGATGGTTATGCAGACTTCGAGCACGTCCTGTAGGGCTGCTCCTCTGCCGGTCCCCCTTTCCATCAAGAAAAAATGAAGAAGCTCATTAAGGTCTAGGACCCGACCTCTCAAATTCTGGCCGTCCAGAGGGCCCACGCGAGGGCGGTCAGATTTAACATGAACATGCCTGAGTGGGCCTGGCCAGGTGACGTCGAGTTTACTCGCGTCTATTGTGGACCAAATGAAGTTGTATCACTCACTCAACCCGGCTTTTTCTCCCTGGAAGGGGTCCCTCATCAGTTCCACCGGTCCACAAGGGGTCCCTGAAACATTCTTGGCTGAGAACCACTAAAATATAGTAACGACAAAGGTGCAGATTCTAAAATGTTTTATTTGTCCACCCTGTATTTTTTGCGCATGCAGGCATAGAAATCCGTAAATAGGATCATATTCTACGCTTGGGAAATGCAGTAGTTCAATAGTGTCTAACGCGATTTTTCGGCCGATATCACTTCTCTATAGCTTCTTTTTCCGATGCAGTTCCAAGCGCTGGCGTCGTGGGTAGGATAATGGACTACCACAGGGAACGATTGGGTTCGATTCCTGCTCGAACCCTAGTTAGCCGGCACTGGTGGACTAATTGGTGACACATCGGATGAGAACAACGTAAATTCAAGAGGCAAGAACAGAAACATTTACACCAAACACCAAAATTTTTACGTCGCTGCTTTCGTCATGCCGGCCATAACAATATATATTTTGGTGCATGATCCATTATGTGATAGGGCATATTGCACCGGCTCGCTATGTACGAGGTGATGTGCGCAGCTCATTTTCACCTACAGTGGGCTTAGGTGCTGCGCGCGCCTGCTAGCTTCGATTGCCGCTGCTGCTTCGCAGGTCTCCCGTCGCACAGCAGTACGATACAGCATACGTTGCTGGAACCACAAGCTGCTGATATTTGGTGGCTCGGGCGTTCAGTCGGATATTAATGATTTCGCGTTCACAGCACACAATTGCTCAGGTGTCTTTAGTATCTTTTTTTTTTTTAATGAAAATAGCGACGAGTTATATATTTCAGGGGTGGCGTTGTCATGCGCAAAAAGCCTGGCGCCGGCCACCTTCAAGATGTGTCAGTCACATGCGTGTTATTATGCGCCGTTTTCCAACAAATCATGCTGTCAAACAAAGACGAGAGTGAGAAAGGGAAGTGAGCGGAGGAGCATAGTTATGAGGTTGAGAAGAAAAAGGAGAACCGGTGGCAGTAAAGCATAGGATAGAAAGGTTGAGCAAGAACGAAATAGAGTGAAAGAAATGTCGAAAAAGAAGAAATAAACAGTGAAGGAGAAAGAATGAAAGAAAGAGAGAAAAGCTAGTGTGAGAGAAAAAGATAGAAGAAGGTAGCTAGCGACAAAACAGATATAGAAAAAAAGGGAATAAATAGGAAGAACGATAGAAAACGAAAAAAAAAGGAGAGATAGAAATAGAGAGAAATAAATAAATAGAAAGACAGAAAGAGGTAAGAGAGAGAAAGAAAGAGAAAAAGACAGGCAAAATTAAAAAGAAACAAAGAAGAACACCCAGCTCCACAATTCGTTCAGGCTTGGCACCATTAGTTCGAAGGTGCTTTCAATTTTTGTTCTACACTCTCCTTTCCCCTACGGCAGCCCACCGTTTCTCATTTGCGAACAGCTCTCGCCACGGCAGCGTGGCAGCGTAGCGGCGTCTGGTAGCCGGCGCGTCCTATTTCACTGCTGCTAGCGGTTGTTTTTCGGAATTGGATTGAACTAAAAGATTAGGTTGAACACCATATAGTTACGAACGGTCAATGTTGCCCGGTAAAATGACGTTGTCAAACTGCACTCGAAAGCGATACTTTGGGTTAGTGCTCATCTAGGTGCCGATTTTTAAAAAAAGGCATTTGTAGGCACTTATATGTATTTAGGCACAAACGCTGAAAATTGGCATTTATAGGCTTTATAAAAACGCTATACAAACCCTCCTTAACCTCTAATTGATCCTCATATATCAAAGTGGCGCCAGAAGAACGCAAGGAAAAAGAATTATTCGGCTAAATTTTGGTCTCCACTGAATACTACGTCGCCAAACTCTTCATTTTAATTGCTTTTTCATGCACACTATTTCATTTTCAAGATAGAATATACCTGACAGGATGCGAATGTAGCCGATTCATATTGCGAAATTTCCGGATTCCCTTTTGTATTAACCTAAGCTTTTTTTTTTTTAGTCTTCCTGGGATGCACGTCGACTTCGTTTCATCTGTCTCCTTCGCCTTTTCCTGCGTCTATTCGCAACCTTTGCCCGGAGCGAGCGCCATCTATACACAAGAGTCAAACTAGCCACATTATAGACTTTCGTCCCTGTAATAAGATGTCGCTTCCGTCGTGCACCACATCACGTAGAGACCTGACGGCAGCGAGAGCGTTTCCAGAATGTCAGAATGCAAGAACGCTCCCATTGTTAATGGAGCCTGTCCTTCAAGCGTTTCGCGGCATAAATGCACGCGGAAATCCAGCACTGTTCATCCTCTCGAAACAGAACGTCCAATTCGGGGGCGCTAAACGCAAGAATTTCTCCCGTATGCCGTAGCCCACACACCAGGGGTGAAGAAATAACTTTTTCGGAGCAGAGGGGGTGGGTGTTATACCGTCCCCACCCTCCCCCCTCCTTAATGCATGCTCTCACGTGTGTCTGTGCGTGTGCGTGTGTGTGGTGTTGACCAGCCTGTTTCATTCCTTGGCTGTCTTAGAGGTAAATTGAACACCAAATATTGTGGCAAAAACGGGCTTCAATTTTATGACAGCGGTTCGTGCCACACAAATGAGATGGCGAACTTTGTGCAATAAAGGTAAATGAGACAGTTTTTTGTGGAGAGGTTGGGAAGTTACAAAGTAAGTTTTGTTGATGATAAAATTCAAAAACAATTTAATAGAGTGCGCACCCTAAATGCAAACTTAATTTGGCGTCGAAGGCGTTTCATTCAGTAACAGAACAGGTTTTGCACTTGTGGCAGCTAAAAGAACGTGTTTGCTATGGAGACATAGTGCATGTAAAACAGGTCATTAGGCATTTGGCTTTCCTATTGCTCCAGCAGCAAAGCAGCATTCCAGACTGGGTGTCTGTAATGGAGTATCTGCTCTGTCGAGTGCCGCAGGGGCCACGCCCCCGACATGCATCAACATCGCCATTAATATGCGCGTACGACCGTCTCCCCAACTTTCAAGGAAGCTACGCTGTCAGAAGCGCCAGTTGGGACTTGTTCCGAGTGATTTGATGTGGCTCACAATGTGTGCGTTTCTACGACGTCTTTTCTGGAAGCCACAGGCGTGCGCTGGCTACAAGTCTCAGCACCCCCCGTCCCCAATGCACAAAGGATAACCTCGGTGCTACATATGCACGTTAGTATTTGCCGTACTCGAGATCCTGGCAGATGCATGCGTGAAATGGAAATTAAAGGCGTATAACCCTCACTATTATTGCATGTAGTTAAATTTTCTGACACCTCAGGTTCCACTTTGCTTTTCTCCGTTCTTTTCTCGTTCTTTGTAAGAAAGTAGGACAGAAGCATGCTCTAATTCCTCCAGGGGTAAAATACAGGGAAAGGCTGAAGTTCAATGCCCGTTGCCTTAATGGAAATCTTTTTTGAAACTCAAGCGTGAAGACAATTGTAGACGACGTCACTTCCATTGCGACAAAAATAATGACGCCTAGAGCGGAGACAATATCAATGATAACAGCGTTTCACAAAAAAAGAACATAAATAAAATACAGCTATCGAAGATGGAACTATGGCTACGTTGCCAACAACGTCAAGACAGTGATACTTGTACGTCACTAGAAGCCTATTTTTGTATTGGGACCTGAAATGTGCGTAAGTGGTTATAAATAACCATTCATAAGACGGCGTGAATGAAATTTATGCCGCACAACAATACAAGTCACCGAAAACCGCTGTACTTCAGGATAAAACCCGATCAAGTATATTTACTAACTGTGTTCTTTATATATAGATATAGTTGTCGACATCATCATCGTCATAATTGTGGGCATTAGAAAAACGACAACAGCATATGAAAGTATGCTAGAGTTTGGAAACGTTTTAGCAGCTTATTACTGTCGCGATTCTCTCGGGTCAGAGCTTTATTGCCACAAGTGCAAGAAGTACTCCGTCGTACTCGAGATAGCAATCAGGGAGACAAACTCGCAAGAACGTCTTCTTCTCTAGCAAGTGCTCACACACTCGTTTTCTTCTTCATCGCCAGGATATAAACGTGGCATCATGCTCCCTCCCGAAAGAGCAACGCCCTGATGCTCAACCGATGGTGGTTGGTCTGGAGCTAACGGGAAGGTGCCCACATCACTCCGATAGGCGCGTCTTCATGCTCAACACGTGTACTGTCTCGGAGAGGTGCTGACAGCGTTACGAAGATTAGCACCTGAAGGTCAGCAACGACATCATAGTTAACGTCGCTAAGACGGCGTAGCACCTTTGAAGGGACCGAAGTATCGGCGTCAAAGTTTCACCGCGAGGCTCCGACGTCGCACAGGAAACCGAACCTAGATCCTTTAGCCGGACTGATGAACGACGAATCGATGGTGAAGATTGTATCACCGGTAGTCGCGTTCTTGCTGGTAGGATATTCTGAAACGTGAAAGCTGCCCGGTTTTTTCGGCGCGCTGACTGAAATCTACAGCATCAGTTTCTGAGTCGCCCAAACCATGAGGCATCATAGCGGCTAGCATGGTCTAACTGGCCGACCATGAAGTAGACCAAATGGTCTCATTCTGGCTGTTTCTTGCCGTGCCGTAATACGCTGGAATGGATTGCACGGCAATATTACTTCTGAATTTCTTCTGTTCCAGTTTGACGTACATCCTTGGCTTGTGACGTACATTGCCTAGGTAGTGTGATGTTGTCTGTCGTAAGTATTACGCATTTATTTCTCCAGACAGACGCGAAAAATGGGCCAAGAAAGTTCATTTCTATTCGGGACATGGCATTTCTAGCACAGAAATTGTGTGCAATAGTCCTGTTGGTTTATTCGGTGGAACATTGCGTCATTGGCAGTCGCATAATGTTTTACCTCTCATAAGAGTCACGACCACTGGTAGTTTACTCTTATTCCTAGCCATGTTTCGGTATAAGAGACAGGCCCCGACCTGGTCTCTTCATGGCAAACGTGCAAGATTTCGGGGCAGAGAGTTGTAGGGACGACCAACAGGTGGATATTTCCCGTTGAACCGAATTTTTTCATATGGAGTGCCATTACGCAAACATAATGATGTTAGGCCCCTTGTGAATACCTTCGGTAAATGTGCTTTGCTCTTTGAATAATGGGATCTGTCATTCGAGCTTTTAGTCGTCCTGCTGCCTAGAAATTGCGGCCGCATCAACCGCTGCTAAAAAAAACTTGCGAATGGATCATCATTAGCGCCCGGCGACTCAACAAGAGATCTCGAGAGACAATCGGCGTCTAAGTGCTTGTACTTTTAGTTACGCAGTTTTCTGGGCACGGGTTAGCCCAATAAAGAGCTTTGTCTCTACCATTCTCACTGCCGCGTTCTTTACCGTCACTGCTACGTTACATCTTGCAGAGGTGTTGGTTTTTTCATCTCCTAAACATTCCTGCAAAGACGTGAACCAATCGCACAGTATGTAGAAGCAGATACCAAAGCCATCTCAGATAAGAGGACTAGCCGCAGGCAACAAGAACAACTCTCGCAACATCGACTCCTATCATACAAGATAAAAGCCATGCCAATGAAGACAGGTATAATGAAGGCCGCAGTGTCCCCTGCAAAGATCGTGATTCAGATGCCCAGCGAACCGAAGACCTTCCGTGGATCGTCATGTGAACACCCCAAAACCTGGTTGGAGACGTTCGAAAGGCTTTCAACATTTATCAACTCGAACTGCGAGGTCGAGACGCACTACGTCTAAGTTTCATTGGAAGACGCGAAAACGCACTGTTGGAAAACTTGGAATCAGCGCAAACCACGTGGGGACTTTTGCACGACAAGATTTTAGCAAGGATAACAAATATCGAAGAAAAAGAACGAGCCCAAGTCTTACTGAAGTCCCGAATGTAAGACTGGAAGTCCCTATGGAGACCGACATCATACTTATCGATGGCGTGAATCCGTGCTACAGCGTTTTGCCACCTCCAACGCCATCACGCCCATCTGCCAACCAGCTCCCGGCTGTGGTAGCCCGCTCAGCTACCACAGCGGGGAAGCCGGCCACATCCTCCGTATCTGCCAATACCACGAGATGGGGCTACGCGGTTTCGCATTGAACATGCCGCGTCCACAGAGAGGTGGACGACCACACGACATCTTCGACTACCTCGCAGGAGCGCATCGGACATCCCGAAAACCTTCCGGATCACCTTCGCCAGACCACTGCATCCCACCGCCGCGCCGGCCGTACACCCGCTCTACCGCGGACCGATCGACGAGCACATATTCTTATTCGCAATGCCCATAGACTGTCGCGCCCCTAGCGGAATTTAGGAGCGTCCTCTCATGGATGATCAGTAGACGACACCATGGCAGCCCTACGCAGTCGCGTACTTGTTCGGCTGTGTTAGCAGCAAAGAAGCACTACGAGTTTGCATGTTTCCTGCTTCAGTGAACAAACCGGGCCCTCCGTGACACGATAAATCTGACTCGTTTTTGCGAGACGCGAAGTTTCCGTGAAAAATACGTGCCAACTCGCGCGTTCAACGATGACCCACATCGTACAAATATCAGCTTCGCGAGGTTTTGTGTAGCCACGTAGGTTAGTTAAACGCTGTCGTCTGACCTTCTCAGTTGAAACTCACCTTGTTTTACTTGCATATAGCATTCGTCAGTGATCTTGTAGTGCATGAATTTATAACACTGTACGCGGAAAGTTGCGCGAGCTAGCGATGTATAACTGTGTAATCTCAAATTGGCCAGCGCTGCGCCGCTTGTTTTTGTGCGTTTGTTGATAGATGGCAGCACTCTGCAAGCGATTTGTTTGTTGACCGGTGTGAGAGCTAGAAGTTCTGCGTGCCCGATAACGTTGTGACGAGGACTAATCGAAGTCGTTCGGCGGAGGAAATTCTTCAGATTGCTTTCAGCAATGATGTTAAGAGGAACCACCTTGACGACGAGGATTTTCACTGGACGGAGAAGGCTGTGAAAGCGTGTGTGTGCGTGTGTGACAGCGACGATGAACGATCAGCTGCTAACTCACGAGAAGCGAGTTGCACTTCACATCCCCTCGCGCGCTAATGTTTTTTCGCGCTCGTAAGTCACTTTGATTGTATTTAATGTATAGTATCCTTCAGCGAGATCAAAATAAAAGCATAGTTTTTCTTGTACATTGCACGTAGCGCAATTATTGTGGATATTATCGAGCGCCGCATTCCGCCAAAACACTCGAGTTCGGAACAGGGAAGCGAAATGGTTAGAGCGATGAAACGTGCAGTCACGGCCACAATCCACGCCTATCGGCTCACTTCTCCTGTACTTCACCGGTACCTTCCGATCGGCATAGCTGTTCGACGCATTTTCGCAACGTCGAAGAATTCGTCGTTGCGAAAAGCATACGTGCGTGTTCTTTTCGATATTCATGTTTCGATCGTGCTGATCGAACCTGCGGCATCCAAGTGCAGTGAATTGCGCGCGGCTTGAGTCTGAGCATGGCTGTGGTACAAGCGCTACTAAATAGGATGTTAAATGGTTGTGTTCCGCTGAAGAAGCAACTCCGCGTTCCTGACTGCGCAAGTAATGACGACGGCGTATGTTTGCAAACCATCGACACGTTAAACATTCGGTCCCGTGCAGCTGCGATGACGCTACTCGCTAGTGGCCTACCACTGCGGCAAATCCGTCAGGCGGGCTCGGTACACAGTATCTCGGAGTGCCGTTCAGGTCATACGTCAATTCTAGTTCATGAAGTTTTCTGCAGCACGCACAGGATTTTGCACAGCATCTCTTATGCACGGTAACAGAGCTGAAATATAACCTTTCACACCGCGGCAAATAATTTGGTGGCGAGCTTCCATGGTTGGAGAAAGCATTTCGGTCTCATATCCATTTCAGTGCAGCTCATGAAGTGGCACGGGCCGTACGTACGCTCGTCCTATCTGTTCCTATGCTAACAAACGGATTGACGCTCCATCGGGCGCCATCTTGAATCGTACAGCGCGCCACCTATAGTTCGTGGGCATTGCGAATAGCTCAAGGCAGCAACCGATAGACGTGTGTTTGCTGTTCGTCGGAATACCTTGCTTCGTCTCCCAAATCACTCGAGCGTGCCGCTCCATAGCAACCAGGCGTGGCTCTTGTTTGGCTGTAGTACAGCAAGAGCCTGCGCCGCCTCGATTCGATGCGCGGCCACGGCGGATACAGTGGCGCTCCGCAGAGCGCTGCCGAGGTGAGCCGTGCTCACCCTAAGTAGAGCTTCTACCCTAAGCAACGCCTCCTCTATTTTATCAATGCCAGCCAAATGCGCCCCTTCCAGCCGTTCACCACCCACTCATCTAGCCCTTTCGTACTCTCACCCATCGCCTAGCCTTCGCGTGTGCTTTGCGTTCATGGGGAAGAGCACCCGTCATGTAGTGCTTACGACGGAAATCATATGAAGTGATTTGTTCTGTTGTGTGCAGATCCGTGGGGCGGCGTGTTGCATCCCTCGTGTTACTCGTGTTCACTTGTTGGCTGTCACGCTGGCTCTGTAAGAGACACGGTGTTTTGAGATAGCGCGTTTTCGTTCGTGGCGCTATGCGGGCAAGCAATGGGGACGCGTCACTGCGACGCTGCAGTGCATGCGCTGCCTTTAAGAGGTGCCTCACGAACGCTGTGAGGCGGCGGCGGCATTGCTTAGAGCTACAAAGAAGGAGCACGAAGGAACAAATCGGACAGACGCATGATATTGGAGAGGGAAAAAGCGTCTATCGCATCTCCGTGCGAAAGCGCTCGGACGCACGTGTGACGCAAGCAGCCCTACCCAACATGTGGCGCCGCATCACGACCACTCCCTGAACTAAGGCGGACCGGCGGCTCCCGTTGAGGGGCGAGCGTTTGCACTGGCATTGACTAAATAGAGGAGGCGTTGCCCTAAGAGTTAGGCGCTGCGCCGTGCTACCGACCGGGCTGCAGAAATTAGGCGCCATTTCCTTCTTCGAACCACAACCACCACCACCGTAAGAGTGGACGCCACGGTACAGTTGCGCCAATCTTGGCATGTTTTCGAGTTACCAGGAGAGAACTTGGCCGTTCCTGCAAGTGCGCATCAGCTCCACTTGCTCTCACACTCGCCCTCCTTTTGTGCTGTGGTGATAGCTTCTAAAATGATAACTTCAAGGCTGAAGGCGAGCAAATGGGGTCGATGCGCATTCGCAGGAACAACCAAACCCTCTCCGGATAACGCGAAAATATGCCGCAATCGGCGCCACTGTGCAACATTGCAGTGCGCTCGGCCACTTGCTGACGTGATTTAGCTCATAGGGAGCATAGGCGGAGAGTTTTCATTTTGCCGCAGGGGGCGGGGCCCGGCTTGCTCTTCTACAGTGTTCTCCCTGTCGCTTCATATATATATATATATATATATATATATATATATATATATATATATATATTTATATCGAGAGAGAACTTTCCGCCTCTTAAATTAAAGAATATAATTAAAAACTTTAACACCACCTCATTCTCTTTGGGACCCAAACCGCGATTTCAGTATGAATATCTCTTGTGATGGCTCCCGATTTATTTTTCAACTTACACAAAGACATTGATCCTCCTCGCAACTACTGGCTCAAATCGAAAAATGCCGTATAGGCTGCTACTCGGTGACTGCATCACATAAAATAGATTCCAACAATGAGTGGGGCCCGCCTATTTTCTTTATTGACATGCATTACTTTGTTAAAACATGCACCAGACATAGGACAGTGGCCTAATGCTGGTACAGGAAGCTTTAATCTTCAATTTGTGATGGCGAAAAATAATTTTCAGGTGGTAGAAAAATACAATTTTCTACCACTATAGAGCACTAAGAGGTCGCCTCAGTGGTTTGTTAACACAACATATTCTGCATATACAAATCTGTTTGCGGGGAATTATTAACTGAGTGCTTCACTTGTCACTGGTCCATGATCGAAATTTTAAAAGCCTAAAATGAAAAAGCAGGTATAAGAAGCCCCCTGTGAAATAAATAGCTGCCAGACAGGAGGCCAAACGCTCGTTGTCCATGGACGGGGACCTAAGCCAAGCTCTTAAAAAATATCCCGGGCAGGCGCCAGGGGGGCGCTCTGCCCCCCGTGAAGCCGTCCGGGGGAGGGGGGGGGGCCCGAGCCCCCGAGCCCCCCCGTACTCTCCGCCTATGATAGTGTCACGAGCGAGCGCTCAAATAAGCGCGCGACGCCGATTCCTAACGGCGGCGTGAAGTCCAGGCGCCGATCTGTCTGGACGCGGCCGCCGCAAAGAAGAAACGATCAACAAAAGACGCCCCGCGCGCGCGCCTCCTCGCCCCCCTCGAAACGACAGCCGCCGCGACGACCCGCTGTCTCGGATCGGAACATCGAGCAATGTCTCGAACCCTCGTGAAGGAAAGGGTTATGCAACGCCAAGTTAGGCCGCGATGAGTGGAAACCACGAGAAAGGTCTCGCCCTTTCAATAGCTTTGGCTGTACTACGCGCCGAGGAGAAATCTAGAAACTTCGAGAATACAGAGGCGAGCGAATATAAGCGAGCGGCGACGGAGGGTCAGGAGGAGAAGAAGTCAGTAAGTGAGCGAGTACTCCAGTGAGAGTAAGTGAGTTTCCACTCAGTTCGTGAGTGAAGGATGGTGTTGTTTGATTGCTGAAGTGCGGTCAGTCGATCTGGAAGAATCGAATGACGACGCCGTGGGATCTGCGGAAGTTTTGAGGAGCCTTTCCTGGAAGAGAAAGCTCGGAGGATCGGGACGACAACCAGCGCTGGACTTTGTGTGAGTGTCTTCCTGGAAGAGAAGCATTCAAGTTTAGTTCCAAGAACTTTGGACTGAATACGTTTGATGAACATTTTAGCCTTTAAGTGTCTTGGATAGTTTAATGCATGAGATTGCATTGTAGCGCGAGTTGTTTGTTCCCGTTGTTTTGAACACCATCAGAGTTACGTTGTGAGTTGTGTTGTATTTGATACCGGCCAAGTGTGCATGTTTGTGAGTTATTGTTTGTACTGCCTTATCTGAGAATATATCTTGTTTGTGTTATCAACTCTCGGCTCTGACTCGGTCTTTGGTCCACAACCGGCGTTCGCTGGCGCACCAAAGGGACCACTTCTAAATTGTCCGTGCTTTCGTGGTGCGTTTCGGGGGGGCCGATACGTCAGCCCTTGGAATCCGCCCGGCGATTGCCTTCCCAATTAACGGGACTCGTGACAATTATTCTGGCGTCCGCGACAGGACCTTTTGGTGCACAGTGTGTCCAAAGTAGGGAGAAAGAGCCTTGAGTCGTCGGTAGTGCAATCGGAACGGTATTTGTGTGTTCGCACCGCGTTCTCGCTAACGGGTGTGCAGAGTGTTCGAAGTTAGGCAGATATTTTGTGCACGCGGCTAGGTTTGTTTGAGAGGCATCATGGATCTTGAAAAGTTAGTTGCTCTTGGTGAGAAGATGGGTCTCTCTGGGGCCGAGCTACGGAAGTGGGTTAGCCAGAAGGAAAAAGAAGAAAGAGAGAAGGCCAAAGAAGAAAAGGCAGCTGAGCTTGAGAGAGAAAGGTTGGCGGTTGAGAGGGCCAAAGTAGAGAGAACAGCTGAGCTAGAGAGAGAGAGGCTAGCGGCTGAAAGAGCCAAAGAAGAGAGAGAAGCGGAG